>JAJPUD010016282.1:3097-26242 GCA_023553655.1 Myrmecobius fasciatus | reverse complement strand
ATTATTTCTAGGTCTGATGATTAGTGAAACATGCTATTGGATGTAGAGTATTTAGGAATTTTAAGTTGATATTATTTCATTTTTAAAAGTATAATATAATAATTATTTGTGATAATTTAATGGCTGTTTTACTTTAATAATAATGATTCTCTTTTAAAGACCTATTAAACCCTTTTAAAAACTGTTATTCATCAACAACAGAGAAATAATAATGACTATATCTAGGCCTGCTTACTATTTAAACTTGCTGTTAGACATAGGATCCAGTGGGTTTTTAATTTGATATTATTTCCTATTATAATAACTTTGTATAATAAATGTACTTTGTGATAAAAAAAATAAAAATAAAATAAAATAAAATAACTAGGATCAACTTCCTATGCCTTTATGGAAAAGACAAGAAAGAATACTCTCAAATCCTTCCAAATTCCCCTTTAAAAAATTAGAAAATGCCCTTATAATTAATCAAGGAACAGGGAAGCAACCTACTGGCATTCAAAGGAAGGTCTGTTTCAATGGGATAGGAAGGGAGTGAGGTCCAACAGCAGTATCAGCAGTAGCCAGCGTCAAAGCAGCGGACCTGCTTCAAGACTTTGATTCTGAGTCAATATACCAGGCAAGTCAATAACAGTTTGGGTAGAAATGCAAGGCCCCATCCCAACAATCCTACCCCCAGCACAAACCACCAGCCAGATCTTCACACCAGAGCTGACCAGTATTAAAGTCCTTCTTAGGGGCTGGCCAAAAGTAAGGATCCACTCCTGGAGTTTATCAGAAGAAATATCCTGTTTCCATAAAAAGCCAGAAATGTGCCCCCAGCCCCAGAATGATCATCGACAAGATCCCTTCTCTTGTTAACACAAAAACCCAGAAGCATGGCCCCATACCTAGATCAGTCCAGAAGCTAAACCCTAAATCCAGTGGAGGCCAGAAGGGACACCCTATCTCACACAAATTCCCACTACATGCTAGAAGGGAAGCCTATCTTTCATAAAAAAGCAATAGCTAACCCTTAAAGTCGATTCAAAGATAGCAGTAAAACCAAAAACTTGGGATAGGGCAACTCTAACATAAAAACATAAAATAACCCCAAAAGACAGAAATAATGAGTAAAAAGCCCCAGATCTTGAGTATAGAAAGTTATAATGGTAAGAGAAAGGATCAAAGCATAGACTTAGAAGATAATAGTGTCAAAAGGGCTACATGTAGCCTCAAAAATATAATTTGGTTTCAATAAAAAAAAAAGAATTTGTGGAAGAGCTTACCAGGGATTTTAAAAAAAGAAATTTAAAGAAGTAGGAAAAATGGGGAAAGGAAATGAGAATAATGCAAGAGAAGAGAATCAATAGCATGGGAAAAATATTCACTGAGAAAAATGATTCCCTAAAAAAGAGAATTGATCAAATTGAAAAAGAAAAATTTTGCTGAAGAAAATAATTCTTAAAAAATTAGAATTTAATAAGTGGAAATTAATGAGTCTATAAGACATCAAGATATGATCAAACAAAATAAAAAAAAAATAAAAGTATAGATGAAAAAATTAAAGAAAATATGGTCTCACTACACACCTGTCAGATTGGCTAAAATGACAGGAAAAGATAATGACAAATGTTGGAGGGGATGTAGGAAGGCTGGTACACTGATGCATTGTTGGTGGAACTGTGAATGGATCCAGCCATTCTGGAGAGCAATTTGGAACTATACTCAAAAAGTTATCAAATTGTTCATACCCTTTGACCCAGCAATGTTTCTATTGGGCTTATATCCCAAAGAGATCTTAAAGGAAGGAAAGGATCCCACATGTGCAAGAATGTTTGTGGCAGCCCTTTTTGTAGTGGCAAGAAACTGGAAACTGAAAGGATGCCCATCAATTGGAGAATGGCTGAATAAATTATGGTATATTAATGTTATGGAATATTATTGCTCTGTGAGAAAAGCAGGATGATTTCAGAGAGGCCTGGAGAGACTTGCATGAACTGATGCTGAGTGAAATGAGCAGAACCAGGAGATCATTATACACAGCAACAACAAGACTATATGACGATCAATTCTGATGGACATGACTCTCTTCAACAATGAGATGTTTCACACCAGTTCCAATTGTTCACTGAAGAAAGCCATATACACCCAGAGAGAGAGATGTGAAATGTGGACCACAACGTAACATTTTCATGCTCTCTATTGATGTTTGCTTGCATTGTATTTCCTTTATCTGATTTTTCTTTCTTGTAGATACGCTTTTTCTTGCACAACAATGATGTGTGGAAATATGTATACATATATTTGTTTTGTCAAGTATTTTAACATAATTAACTTGTAGTGGATTTCCTGCCATCTAGGGGAGGGGTGGGGAGTAGGGGGAAAAATTTGTAACAGAAAGCTTTGTAAGGGTTAATGTTGAAGAATTACCCATACATATGTTTTGCAAATAAAAAAAGAAAAAGAAAAAAAAAAGAAAATATGGTCTCCCTTGGAAAAACAACTGACCTAGAAAATCTAGGAGAATTTGGAATACATGAAAGCCTTGGATCAAAAAAAAGTAGCCTGGACAATAACTTTCAAGAAGTTATCAAAGAAAACTACCCCAATATATTTGAAACAGAGGGCAAAATAGAAATTGAAGTAATTCACTGTCTGAAATAGATCCCCCATGAAAACTCCGAGGAACATTATAGCCAAATTTCAATGTTTACAGGTTGAAGAGAAAGTATTGTAAATATCCAAAAGGAAAAAAAATTAAAATATTATGAAGCAACAGTCATTATTTCACTGAATTTGGCAACTTCCACATTAAAGAACCAGAGATGCTTAGAATATGATATATCAGAAGGCAAAAAAGTTAGGATTACAACCAAGAATCATGTACCCAGAAAGAATGAATATAATCAATCTTTCAGCGGGAAATTTGATATTTAACAAAGTAGAGGAGTTTATCTGTAAAATTTATGGATAAGGGAATAATTTAGGACCAAAATGTTATCAAGAGAATTGCATAATGCAAAATGGATAATTTTGATTTTATAAAATTAAGTTAAAACTTTTATACATGCAAAACCAATGCAGTCAAAATTGAAAGGAAAGCAGTAAATTGGATGGGGAAATTTTGTAAGAAGTAGCTCTGAGAAAGGCCTCATCAAATATATGGAGAACTGAATCAAATTTACAAAAAATAAACATGATTTCCTAATTGATAAGTAGTCAAAGGATATGTACAAGCAGTTTTTAGACAAAGAAGTCAAAGCTATTTATAGTTATTTGAAAAATGCTCTAAGGCACTATATGATCAGAGAATTGAAAATTAAACCAATTGTGAGGTACTATTTCACACTTAACACAATGACTAATATAACAAAAATGGAAACTGTTAATATTGAGGATTTGGAAAAACTGATAACAATAATTCACAGTTGGTAAAGTCATGAATTGATCCAACCATTCTGGAAAGTGATTTGAAACTATGACCAAAGGGCTATAAAACTATAAAATGCCCCTTGATCCAGCAGTACTACTATTCCTAGGTTAAATCCCAAAGACATATAAAAAAGCTGGGTAAACTTATTTGTACAAAAATATTTATAGCAGTTTTTTTTGTGGTAAATAAATATTAGAAACCAAAAGATTGCTCATCAATTGAGGAATTAATGGCTAAACATGCTGAAGTATGTGACAATAATGTAATATTATTGTGCTATAAAAATGACAAGCAGGATGATTTCAAAAAAACCTAGGATGACACACAATCTGATGCAAAGTAAAGTGAATAGAACCAGGATAACATTTTACATGGCAAGAGCAATATTGTTTTATGAAAAATTGTGAAAGACTCAGCTATTCTCTACATTACAATGATCCAAAACAATCCCAAAGAATAAATTATGAAGCATACAATCCTCCACCAGAGGGGGAAAAAAACTGGTATTGATTGAATCATGCTATTTTTTTTTCACTTTTTTCCTTTCATTTTTCCTTTTTTTTAGACTTTTTGTACAAAATGATTTATATGAAAATTTGTTACATAATTGCACTTGTATAACCTATATCTGATTTCTTACCACCTCAGTAAGGGGTGAAGGGAAGAAGGGAAGGAGAGATAGAATTTGCAATACAAAATTTCAAATAAAAATATTAAAAAATTGTGAAAAATCATCGGAACCCAATAAAACCTTTTCTTGACACTATTTGTCTCATCAATAATCAAGCATTCAACAGATATTTATTATATGCCTATAATGAATTAGGTAATGTCCTCAGCATTAGGAATAGCAAAAGAGGCTAAAGACATGATGTTCTAATGGGACAGACAAGACATAAACAAATATATTCAAAGCAAGTTATATACAGGATAAATACTCAACAATTAATAGAGGAGGAAAAACTAGAATTAAGAGAAGCTATGAAAGGTTTCATGTAAGAGAAAGGACTTTGGTTGAAACACAAAGAAATCAGCAATGTCAGTAGGTAGAACTAAGGAGAAACAATATTCCAGGCTTGAGGGACAAGTAGAAAATTCTTGATCCAGTGATAGAGTTTCTTATTGAGTAGTCAGGCCAGTGTCACTGAATTAAAAAGTATATATCAGAAAGTAATGTTTAAAAAAACTGGAAAGGGCAGAGTGAACTAGGTTATGAAGGGCTTTTAATGCTTAATGGAACATTTTGTATTTAATTCTGGAGGTGATAGGAAATCACTAGTTTACTAAGTGAAAGAATGACATACAGATGTGTACTTTAGGAAAAATCACGAATGATCTAACTGGAGAGCAATTTGGACTTATGCCCAAAGGACTATAAAAATGTGCATATTCTTTGATTCAGTAGTGCCTCTACTGAATCTGCATCCCAAAGGGATTATTAAAAAGGAAAAGATCCAAATGTACAAATATATTTGCAGCAGCTCTTTTTGTGGTAGCAAGGAATTAGAAAATCAGTATATGCGCATCAATTAGGGAATAGCTGAATAGGTAATGGTATATGAATGGAATGGAATATTATTGTTTTATAAGAACAAGAACAAATGGAATTATTGTTCCATAAGAAATAATGAATGTATGATTTCAAAAAAGCCTAGAAAATTTCCATGAACTAATTGCTAAATAAATTGGACAGAACCAGGAGAACATTATACATAATAACAGCAAAATCATGTGATGATCAACTATGATAGACTTAGCTCTTCTTAGCAATTCAGTTATCTAAGAGAATTCCTATAAGACTTGGGATGGAAAATGCCTTCTGCTACTAGAAAGTGAACTATGAACACTGAATGTGGATTGAAACAGTATTTTCACCTTTATTTTTTGGTTTGCTTTATTTTTCTAGTGTTTTTCCCTTTTGGTCTGATTTTTCTTACATAACATGACAAATAAGGAAATCAGATCTTAAAATCTTAAAAGAGAGAAGGAAGCATATATAAAATGTATTTCATAAGTAAAATTAACAGTTGGCAACAGATTAGAAATGGATTGAGGAAGAATAGTGTTATAAAAGATAGTAAATAGAAGAGTATGATTCCTGGAAGGATGAGTATTGCTCTAGATAGTAATAGAGAAAATAAGAAAGTTATAAAGGTTTCAGGAAAAGATAATGTGTTTTGGTTTGGACATGTTCAGTTTAAGATGTGTATTTATAATGTGAAACATGTGAAAAGCAATTAGAAATATAATATTGGAGATCAGAGAAAGTTTGAGGTAGAATAGATTAATTTTGAAGATCAATGGCATAGAGAGGGGAATTAAATATATAGGAACTAATGATATTAATTAGTGAAGTATAAAGGATGAAAATAAGAGGGTGCAGGGTAGAACTGTGTTGGACAACTTAGACCTGAAAGAGAAACTTGACGTCTACCATCACTTTTTGTATTGCCTTCCTCCCTTAGATTGTAAGCCCCTCTAGTGCAAGAACTGACTTTTTTTTTCTTATTTGTATTTCCAGCACTTAGTGCAGTGCTTAACACAAAGTATCTACTTAAATGTTTATTGAATTGAATTATTGCACTGCTAGAAAGGGTGAAGTTGTGAGTAAATTGACAAGGGAATTGTAATGATGATCTAGAAGCTGTTGAAGCTGTAGCATAAATTTATAGTGAACTCAGTCAAAATGGTTGGGTTATTTTTCCCATTTTTTTCCTCAGTAGTATATAACTAGGAACAAAGATGATAGAAGGCTTAAACTTGGGAAGGAGTAATCAACAACATGATAAGGATGATAGTAATTCAAAAGACAAGGACAGTGTAAAGTTGGATTGGTTCAACAAAGAGTCAAGATGAGGAAAAGAGGAAAGAGTATAGGGGAGACAGATGATGGATGGTTTGAAAGGTCAAGGGATTAAAGGTCATAGTGCAGATGAACAATAGAATACTAAAAAAGGAGTGAAAAGCCAATAGATTATGTTCATATAAAGGGATTTCAGAATTTTCTAATATAGAAAGGATACATTGGAGGGTGATGGCAAGAATTAGAGTATGACTTCATCTTTCAGATGAGATCATGGGAAGTAAGTAGATTTAGAAACTGGTTATTCAGAGAATTTGAAGGAGAATTAACACGTTCTTTGGAATTTTCATCTTAGAGTTTTAGAGTTTCTCTTATGAGTTACTTAACAATTTTGTTTTTCTATTTTCACTTTTACCTATTGTTCTAACATGTCTAGATGTTATTGGTTATTTTAAACAATTTCTTAAAACGTGATATATAGAGTTTTTATTTTGATCACAGCTTTGTGGTAGTCTGAGAATAGTTTTCTTTAGTATTTCAGAATTTATTTTTAATTAAAGGTTTTTATTTTTAAAACATATGCATAGATAATTTTAAACATTCACCATTGAAAAATACTGTTCCAATTTTTTCCCTCCCTTCCTCCAACCTCTTCCCTAGATGGCAAGTAATCTAATATATGTTAAGCATATTTCCACAATTACTATGCAGTACAAGAAAAATTAGATCGAAAAAGGAAAAAAATGAGAAAGAAAAGAAAATTCAAGGAAACAACAACAAAAAGAGTGAAAATATTATGTTGTGATCCATATTCAGTCCCCACAATCCTATCTCTGGGAGCAGATGGCTTTCTTCATCACAAGACCATTGGAACTGGTCTGAATCACCTCACTATTGAAAAAAACCACATCCATCAAAATTAATTATTATATAGTCTTGTTGATGTGTACAATGTTCTCCTGGTTCTACTCACTTAACTTAGTATCATTTCATGTAAGTCTCTCCAGGCCTTTCTGAAATCATCTTGCTTATTTGTTTCTTACAGAAAAATAATATTCTGTAACATTCATATACCATAGCTTAATCATATATTCTCTAACTGATGGCCATCCACTCAGTTTCTATTTCCTTGACACTACAAAAAGGGCTGCTAGAAACATTTTTGCATGTGTGGGCCCTTTTCCCTCTTTTATGATCTCTTTAGGATATGGGGCCTAGTAGAGACATTGTTGGATCAAAGGGTATATAGAGTTTGATAGCTCTTTGAGTATAGTTCCATATTGCTCTTTAGAATAGTTGGATCAGTTCACAACTCCACCAACAAGGTATTAGTGTCTGAGTTTTCCCATATCTCTTCCAACATTTATCATTATCTTTTCCAGTCAATTTAGCCAATCTAAAACTTGCACAGCGGTACTCAGAGTTGTCTTAATTTACAATCAATAGTAATTTAGAGAAATTTTTTCCTATGACTAAAAACTTTTAATTTCTTCATCTGAAAAATACCTGTTCATATGCTCTGAACATGTATCATTTGGAGAATGGCTTATTTTCTTATAAATTTGAGGCAATTCTCTGTATATTTCAGAAATGAGATTTTTATCAGAACCCTTGGATGTAAAAAAGTTTTTTTTTTCCAATTTTCTGCTTCCCTTCTAATCTTATCTGCATTGCTTTTGTTTGTATAAAAATATTTTAACTTAATATAATCAAAATTATCTATTTTTCATTCTATAATGCACTCTAGTTCTTCTTTGGCCACAAATTCCTTCCTTCTCCACTGATCTAAGAGGTAGATTAACCTTTGTCCTTCTCTTTTGCTTATAGTATCACTATCTCTAAATCATGAACCCATTTGCATCTTATCTTGGTATAGTGTGGTAGTTGAAGGTCAATGCCTAATTTCTGACCTTCTTGTTTCCAAATTTTCCAGCAATTTTTGAAAAATCGTTAATTCTTATCCCAGAAGTTGGGGTGGATTTATGAAAAACTAGATTACTATAGCCATTGATTATTTGTCTTGTGAACCTAACCTTTTCCACTGATTGCTCTATTTCTTAGACAGAATTAAATAGTTTTGATGACTCATGTTTTAAGGTCTGATATAAATAGACCACCTTCATTTGCATTTTTTTCATTAGTTCTCTTGAAATTATAGACCTTTTTTTTTTCTTCCAGGTGAATTTTGTTATTATTTTTTCTGGTTCGGTAAAATAATGTCTTAACAGTTTAATTAGTATGGCACTACAGAAAATTAATTTAGGTAGAATTATCATTTTATTATATTAGCTCAGCCTATCCATGAGCACTTGATATTCTTCCAATTAATTAAATCTGACTTTATTTGTGTGGAAAATTTGTATAGTTCCTGACTTTTTCTTGTAACGTAGATTCTCAATTATTTTAAACTATCTAATTATTTAAATGGAGTTTCTCTTTAGTTGTTTTTTAGTTGATTCTCTAGGATTTTCTAAATATATCATCATATCATCTGAAAAGAAGGATAATTTAATTGAGGGGGGATAATTTGTTCCTTTTTTTTTTAGTTGTTTTAGTTGCATGACCAATTCATTGATCTTCTTTTTCTCAGTGTTATGCAAGCTAGCATCTAGAGATATAAAAATTCCCTTAAGTACTGCTTTTTCTGCATCCCATAAATTTTGATTTGTTGTCTCATTGTCATTTTTTTTGATGAAATTATCAATTGTTTCTATAATTTGCTGTTTCATTTATTTCTTAGGATTAAATTATTTAGTTTCCAAATTATATTTGGTCTATTTTTCCCTGGTCTTTCATTACATATAAATTTTATTGCATCATGATGTGAAAAAATACATTTAGTGTTTCTGCCTTTCTGCATTTGATTTTGAGGGTTTTATGCCCTATTATGTAGTTAATTTTGAGGTAGGATGCATGTATTGCCAATAAAAAAGTATATTATTTTCTGTCTTCCTTAATTTTTCTCAAAAGATCTATCATATCTATTTTTTCTAAAATTTTATTTGTCTTATTTATTTATTTTATGGTTTGATTTATCTAGCTCTAATAGAGCAAAGTTGAGATTCCCTCTAGTATAGTATTGTTCTATTTCTTGTAGCTGTCTTATTTTGTTTTTTAGTAATCTGGATGCTATACCACTTTATATATATAATATGCATATATAATATATATACATATTGGATGCTATACCACTTTATATATATGTATATATACATACATAAATATATATACATACATATATATATACATATATACATATATTTGTTTAGTATTGATATTACCTCATTATCTATGGTATAATTTAGCAAGATGTAATTTCCTTCCTTATGTCTTTTAATTAGATCTATTTTTGCTTTTGCTCTATCTAAGATCAGGATCACTTACCTCAGGGTTTGTTGTTTTGTTTTTTTTTTTAACTTTGGCTGAAACATAATAGAGTCTGCTCCACCCTTTTATCTTTAATCTCTTTGTTTCACTCTGCTTTAAATGTGTTTCTTGTAAACAACCTATTTTAGGATTCTGGTTTTTAATCCAGTCTACTATTTGCTTCCATTTTATGGGTGAGTTCAGACCATTAATATTCACAGATAAAATTATTAACTTTGTATTTCCTGCCATCTTATTTTCTCCAAATTATAGTTTTCTTTTTAACCCTTTCCATCTCATCAATGTTTTGCATATGACCACCACCTCCCTTAATCTGCTTTCCCCTTTTGGAGCCCTTCCCTCTTTCTTATACTTTTCCCTTTCTACTTCTGTTCTCCCTTCTGTTACCTCCCCCATTCCTTTCCCCTTTCTCCTCCTAATTCTCTATATGATAAATCAAGTTTCTCTGTGAAAATAAATATATCTGTGAGAGAATATTATTCTCTCTTGAAGCCAAATCCTGTGAAATTAATGTTGACACAATGCTCATCCCCTTCCCTTCTTTCCCTTAAGTGCAATAGGTCTTTTTTGCCATTTCATGTAGTATAATTTGCCCCAATTTAACTCCCCTTCCTTCTTCCAGTACAATCCCTTTTCTAACTATAGCTTCTTTTTCATATCATCACAGTAATGTCAAATTATATATTAACCCTCTAAGTGTACCCCTAACAAATATTCAGTTCTCAAGAGTTAAATATATCTTCTCATATAGGTGTGTAAACATTTTAAGCTTTAAAAAAACATACTTTTTTCTTCTCTTTTTACCTTTTTATACTTCTCTTGCATTCTGTATTTGAAGATCAAATTTTCTGTTCAACTGTAGTTGTGTCATAAAAATAAATGAAAGCCCCTATTTCATTGAATGTCCATCTTTTCCCTTGAAAGATAATGCTGAATTTTGCTATATAGTTGATTCTTATTTGTAAGCCAAGTTCCTTTGCCCTCCAAAATAGTTATTCCAGGCCCTTTGTTCCTTTAAAGTAGAAGCTGCTACACCCTGGGTAATCCTAATTGAGGCTCCTCAATATTTGAATTGTTTCTTTCTGGTAGTTTGCACTATTTTCTGATTATTCTGAAATTTAGCTACAATATTCCTTGGAGTTTTCATGTTTGAATCTCAGGAGGTGATCAGTTGATTCTTCCAATAGCTATCCTGTGCTTCTAGGACATAAGAGAAGTTTTCCTTGATGATTTCTTTTGTTTAGGGTCTTTTTTTTCATCATTGTATACAGGGAGTCCAGTAATTCTTAGATTATCTCTTCTGAGTCTTTTTTGCCAGTCAGTTGTTTTTCTGATGATGTATATTACATTTTCCTCTATTTTTTTTATTTCTTTTAACTGATTATTGATGTCTCATTGAGTCATTAGCTTTCATTTGTTCAATTCTAATTTTTAGTGAATTATTTTTAGTTGGCTTTTTTATCTCCTTTTTCATTTGACTAATTGAGTTTTTAAATGAGTTGTTTTGTTTATTGGATTTTTTTCCATTTCAGGAATTCTGTTTTTCAAGGAATTGATTTATTTTTCCTTTTTGCCACAACTATTCTTTAATGAGTGCTTTTCATCAGATAATTTATGTGTTTCCTTTTCCAGACGTCTCATTTCCTTTCCCCATTTTTATTCTGTCTTTTAAGATCCTTTCTGAATTCTTAAAAGAGAGCCTTGTGAGATATAGACCAATTTCCATCACTCTTTGAGGCTTCCTCTGGAGGTGTTTTACCTTTAGTGTCCTTAGCATTTGAAGTATGTTCTTCTGTCGCCATTAAAGGTATCTATGGTCAGAGAGTTTTTGCTTTTTTGCTCATTTTTAAATATTAAAAGTCTATTTTCAGGGCAAAGAGGCAATTTCTCCAACCTTCCTCTACAATTTACAATGAATTTACACTACCTTGGGGACAGTGCTGCTGGCTTCCTTCCCATGATAGGTGGGCATGGCCAAGCCATGCCTTATGCTGGGGTGCTGGGGCTCACTATTTGTCTTCTCTAGTTGCATTAATGGTTTCACAGATAATCTGCTGATCCCCTGGCTTCTGAATCAGGACAAAATAGCAAACACTGCAGTGTTATGGCTGCAAGTTTCCCACTAGATTCTCTGAGCACATGGAAGCCTCTTCACCATGGGTCTTTCTGCATATACTGCATAGTGCGGTGCCTGCAGTGGCCTGCAACATCCCCCTCCTCATTGCCTGATTGAGTCAGACCTTTCCTGAAGTTCTTCAAAAATATCTTCTGCTGGACATTTGTTACATTCCAAATACCTGTGGGTTCTTCATTCCAATAACCATTCAGAGCTTGATTGAGTTTTGATCTGAAGGTAACCAGGAGGAACTCAGACAAATACCTGTCTATTCTCTGCCATCTTGGCTCTGTCCCACTCAGTCTGAGAATTGTTAAACTATTTCATTTTGATCTGTTTTCCATATCAGTTACTTTTGATATAAGATACATTATATTTTCTGTTTTATTCATACTTTTGTTTCTCCTTTAATATCCCATGGAAATACCTAGTATTAAAACACCTCTGTTGCTTTTTGTCTGTTCTTTCTGATAAAATTAATTCCAGGATTGGGGCTTTATGTTAAAGCCAGGTTCTGCACACTTCTGGTTGGATTATAGTAGCTTTATGTGGTTATAAACTCTCTTATCTTGGGTTCTTATTAATCTTTCCTATGTATTTTCTTCAATGATCTTCAGGGATCATGATGGCAGCTTAAACTTGGGAACCTCACATTTTACTGTGCCTTTTACATTCTGATCAAGGCATCTCTAAGATAGTTTTTAGTGTAAATCTATGATCTAGGAAATGGGAAATAATAATTTAAACAGAGTAGGAAAAAATTTGTTTAACTCTAAGAAAGAGGAGAAAGGGGGAAAAGGGAGATAGAGAAAAGGAGAAAAAAGAGAGAAACGATGAGAAAAACGAGAGTAAGAAAAAAGGATGGGGGCATTAATAAATGGGGAGAGGCCAGTTGATTAAGGCTTTTAAACTTAGGAGCTTAGATTTGATATCTCATGCAAAAGAGAGACCTTATAATGTTGTCTCTTTAAACCAAGAACAATGTTATCTTGGTATTCCAGGGATATCATCTGAGCTCAATAAAGGCCTTGTCTTTTTTGCCCTCTTCTAGTCAATTCAAAAAATGCTGCTAATTATGTGCACTGAGCAGACCATTATAGCCAATCTGACTCCTCATTATAGATTGCCTACAGAGACCTTCCATGGATTTTGTCAGTTTGTTTCTACTCACAATATTCTATGCTATTTTAATGCTACTTATGGAAAATAACAATAATAATGTTTGTATTGTATAATAGTAATAGCTTGAAATTTTATCCAGGATTTTTAATATCATTTTTTATTGTAAACTTTGGTATTTTTATGCACCAATTGATAGTTTTATATGATAACTTTAGATCTTATTTAAAAAAAAAACATTGACCCTCTCCTTTTCAATTGTCCAAAACAATAATAAGAATAAAATATGAATAGAGAATATAAGAATAGTTCAATTCTATCTTGCATTCTTCTACTCACTTCAGTCCACAAATTAAGAAAATAGAGGAGTCAGGAAAAATAATATATAAAAAAGTTAAGTGTAAGGATCTATTTATATCTCCTGAAATAAAATAAGATATGCCTAAAAAATCAGTCTGCATGCCTAAAAGTTTCTTTTCTACTTTTCCTATTGTCTGTTTTTCAATAAGTATCTATGTTGGTGGGTATTCTCATAACTTTAAATCAGTCATTCAATAAAGATTAGCAGCTCTTTAATTTTTTTTTAATTTTCAGCATTAGTAACTCTCTAAGAACACTGACAAATTAAGTGATGAAAACCAGTGTCAGAGATATAGTTAAACCCTGAATAAGGTCTTCCTAATTCCAAGATTGGTTTTATTAACTGTACATAGATAGAAAGATAGGTTTTATTTTTTGACATTTTTTTAACTTTCCCTAACTGATGAGATTATTGCCTAGAATCTTAGATCTAGGTCCTTATCTCCAAAATAAGTTCATTATTTTGTCACAGGAAATTGAACAGAAAGAGTTGACATTAAAAGACTAAAATTTGACTCTATTCTCAAACATTCCATCATTAAATGAGTTACTAAAATGTTAAGTTTGGAGAGTTATAAAAATCAATTGGCTTGGAGGGAAATCATTTTTAAAGTATATATTCTTAATGATAATCTTCTAAATACAAGACCTTCAAGGTTCTTTTTAGGTCAAAAGCTATAATCCTATCATCAAAAGACAGGAAATGTAAAGGTGATTTTTTTCCATTTTTTAATTTTTTAAATAGCTTTTTATTTTTAAAATACATGCAAAGATAGTTTTCAACATTCTTCCTAGAAAAAAACCTTGTGTTTCACATTTTCTCTGTGCCTTTCCCCTGCCCCCTCTCATAGACAGCAATAATTCAATATAAGGTTAGACATGTACAATTTTTCTAAACATATTTCCACATTTATCATGCTGCACAAGAAAAATCAGATTAAAAAGGGAGGAAAAAGAGAAAGAAAAAAAAAGAAAAGCAAACAGCAATTAAAAAGTGAAAATATACTGTTGTGACCACATTTGTTCCATATAGTCCTTTTTCTGGATACAGATGGCTGTCTCCATCAAAAGTTCATTGAAATTTACCTGAATGGCCTCATTGTTGAAAAAAGCCAATCCATTAGAGTTGATCATCACATAATCTTGCTGTTGTATACAATTTTCTCCTGGTTCCGCTTATTTCACTTAGCATCAATTCATGTAAGTCTCTCCAGGCCTTTCTGAAATCATCATGCTGATTATTTTTTATGGAACATTAATATTTCATTACACTCATATACCATAACTTATTCAGCCATTCCCCAAATGATGGACATACAGTTTTTCCAGTTATCATTACATAAAGGGCTGCTACAAACATTTTTCCACATGTGGGTTCTTTTCCTTCTTTTGATCTCTTTGGGATACAGGCCCAAAAGATCAAAGGATATGCACAGTTTTATAACTCTCTGAGAATGTCCAAATTGCACTCCAGATTGTTTAATCAATTCACAACTCCACCAATAATGTATGTGTCCTACTTTTCTCACATGCCCTTCAACATTTATCATTATCTTTTCCTGTCATTTTAGCCAATCTGAAAGGTGTCATGGTACCTCAGAGTTGTCTTAATTGGCATTTCTCTAATCAATAGTGACACAGCATTTTTTTCATAGGATGAGAAATGGCTTTAAATTTTTATCTGAAAATTGTCTGTATCCTTTGAAAAGATGGTCTTGTTGCCCATTTTTGCTTGTACCATTGAGCATTGATGAATGATAGGACATGGATGTACTCATCTAAATTGGACTCATTTGAGAAACAAAGAATCAGAAATTTAGCTTCTCCCTAATTCAAACAATTACATGAGATTCTTATTTCAATTGTGTTCAAGAAAGTGGAAATTTTGATTTCTCTAGACTGGATGCCTAATGTAAACTCTCCCAAACTTGTCATGAACATTTTTATTTTATAGTGCTTTATTGTTACTTGTTTCAATATTTCCATTTGCCTGTCATGAGTAGTGTGGTCATTAGGATTCAAAGACTATGCTTTCCAATTTCCACTGCCTTGTTTGCTTTTGGAAAACTATGCCCAACTTACATTTTTCTTTATTATCTTTTCTTTCCTAAGTAGCAAAATAGCTGAGGGAAGTTAAATATTCAGGCATATTTTAAGAATGTAGCTTATTATCTTATTGGGGAGAGAGAGAAAGAGAGAGAGAGAGAGAAGAAAAAAGAGAGAGACAGAGACAGAGAGACAGAGAGGGAAGAGAGACTGAGACAGAGGCAGAGAGAGAGGGAGGGAGAGAGGGAAGGAGACAAGAAGGAAGGGAGAGGGAGAAATTTTAAGTCAATTGGCAGGGAGAGACATTAAATTAAATTATTACTGTATTACTATCATTTCTTTAGATGGTTACATGAGAAAGGAAGATAAGGATTGGATCGAAGTAAATTTCATAAATAAAGTAAATATACATCAAATCATTTTTATTTAACTATTCATAGAGTGATAATTAAACTACATTGTTACCTCTGGTCAAACAGCTTAATTCTTTAATTTAATGCTTCCCATTATGCATACACACACACACACACACATACACACATGAAAATCTTGGGAGAATTGCTATAAAAAATAACTTGAATAGGGTCAGTGCTCTATCCACTGCATCTCCTAGATTCCCCTTAGAATCATTTTATATAAATTATAATCAACCCAAAATTTTACTATAAATTATTTTGTAGATTAATTTTTAATAAAACCAAAAATATCTATGATAATACTAAGCAATGAATTAATAAATCTTCATTGATATGGTTGTTTCAGGTATTGTGGATGAAATTAACTCAATTCCCATTATTCATTAAGATACTTCCTTCTGAGACAGTAGGAAAGATACATTCTTTATGACAATCAAGCAAAAAAGTAAAGGGTGTTTTTTAAATCACATATTTGTGTGTGTATACATATATATTAATCTTCTTCAGGTCAATAAAGAAAAATATATAAATTATATGCTTATATACTAAGATTTAATTTATGCCACTTTCTTACTTGCTTTTTTATTAAAGGGAACACATTAAACAGATATTTCATAATAGAATTTTAATAGAGCAGTTATTCTAATTCTTGGAGAGAGAATTTTTCCCTTAATGATTTTTAGAATAGATCTCTCAAAGTTCTCTCAAAAAATAAAATGCTATCATCAAAGGATGACTTTTATATATCTACTTCTTAAACAATTCTTTACCATTCCTATTTCAATTTTTCTTAAATAAAATGGAGAAACTTAAAAATCATGCATCTAATTTTACAAATTTTATTTGTGTAAAAGGTTTTTAGTAGGATGTGTTTGTTTTTCTAAAGGGAGAAAAATCTCCTTTACTTAGCTAAAAAGCATTCCACTTTCCCACTTTTTTCCTTAGTAAATGAAGACAGGATGAACAGCTAAAATTACTAATTGGTTTACTGATCAGTTGTACTTTGTTCGATTGATTTGCAATTAATTCTGGTTTGTGGTATACTGCAGAAGAAGGTTGGCGCCAACCTTTGAGGCAGATGATACTTAATATCCTCTAAGAGAAATGTGGGACCAACTATCAATACTCTATTTGGAGACAGGTCCAGTAACTACTCATTTGGTATTTACTTGCTTAGCTCCTTGAAAATAGTTAAATCACATTCAATTTATGGTTTTTCTACTACCATAAAATAGATGATCAGTTCAGCCTAGATTTAAGGGAGAAAGACCATGATAAGTACATGTTTAATGCTTTAAATGGGGGAAACTGAGAAATGAGGTTTCAACTAGAGTAGATAGTATAACAGATAGATTATTTTTCTTGCAGTCTTGAACATCTGAATTCAAATCCTACCTCAAACACATTAACTTTATAATCCTTTAAATCCTTTGCATCTCAATTACCTCAGCTATAAATTAAAGATTATACTTGATAGCCTCTAAGAAGCCTTAGAATCCAAATTGTAAAAAGATGATCCCATCATACAGTGAACTATGTTCTCCCAAAGTTAACATCCAGTTCTAAATTCAGCAATTTTCCCCTCTCTGTGGGATTCCTCCTTACCCAATATAGTTGTGAGTCATCAAGCAGAAGGAAGTAAAGAAAATTAAAATGATAAAGAACCCAAATGGAACTGGAAACACATATATTGGGTGTGAGAAGATGATAATGAAAGAGACTCGTTCAGGGCAATATAAAAACATAAGTTTGAGAAGGTCTTCAGTTAAAATGCCAGAGCTTTTTTTTTGCTCATTGTCTTCATGACCTTGAGTAACATTGAGCCTCCCTAAATTTAAATTTGTTCAATTGTAAAATGTAAGGGTGGAACTAAATCTTCTTTGAGATATTTTCTGGATCTAAATATACCTTATAATCCTTTGTTATATGGAATTACTTTTACTCAAAAAGATGCTATTGATTCTATTTATGAAAAAAAAATTACCAATTATGGAAGAATAACAAACAGAAGATGAACTCACTACATGCTAAAAAATATAGGAATGTTTCCCATATATGTTTTAAAGACTCTTTGGAAGATTTATGAGAAATTTTAGATAAAAATCTCAACTGATAAGAAGCACAGAGGTGTTTAAATATGCATCACTGAAGGAAGTATCCTATGTTTCATCAAAAACCCTAGCATTGCACACTTATGACTAGTCATTCCACTGAAATTAATTACAACTCCTTCATAATTTAGTAGATAAAATTTTAAAATATACAGTTTGAAAAGATACACTGCAACATCTGTTTTATAGATTATGGAACCTGAGGCTTAATGAGATTATAAAATTGAGTTCTCTGAATTCCAACCCTGGCTTTCTGACTATATCCAGTATACCAGCTTATTCTCTACTTGTTTGAAGAAATCATGTATGGATTAAATATAATAACAATAGCAGATCTTACTTCAATTTTATTTCCACATTATTAAAAACTACTACCAACACCAATAACAGAGAAATAGACTATTTCAGATAAAATATGAAATAAAAGTTTTTCTTTAAAGTCCTTAGATTTCTCATCTTATAGCTCCCTTTCCTATCTCCCATTTTCATTTTCCATTTCTTTCATCTCATTTTGCTTCTATTTTCATTAGGTCTTCCAATCAACCCTTTCCTCTCTTCTTTAATTTTCTCTTCCCCTCTCTTATCCATATTTTCTCTCTTCCTATGGCGTTTCCACATCTCAAGTATCTAGTAACTTATTTCTTGCTTTTCCTCTTATTAAAATGTGCTTTAACAGAAAGAATGCATGTATGTGATACATATATTCAGTCAGTCAACAATAATCTATGAAGTAACTAATGCTAGATTGTATCAGCAGATAGAGATAAAAATAAAAAGGAAAGAAATATTCTATATTACTAATTAATTCTTAAAAGGGAGAGAAGAAAATAATTAAGTAAATATATAATTACAAAGAATAAAATTTCACCTATCTTGATGCATTTTTGTGATGCTATTTGTTGTTGTACTATTAGTCATTTTGTATTTGATATTTTATGTTGCATTTATTTTGTATGTGCCTATCAATTTGTATGCTTTTTCCATCAATAGAATTTAAGCTCTTTAAGTGAAATGAGTTTTCTTTTACCTTATTCTTAACTCTTAGCACAATTATGACACATAGCAGGTGCATAAATGCTGTTGATTGGCTGTATATTTTCCCATTTCTACTTCCCTTAGTTTCTATTTGTTTATACAATTTTGTCTGCCTTTTCTATATTTCTTATCTTCATCACTTCTTATAGCTTAGTAATATCCCATTATGTTTATGTGTCACAACTTAAAACAATTATTCTTACTTTAAAAAATAAACAAACATTTTTTCTTTTAATACTTCTCAGGAAAAGAAAAAATTCCCACCCAGAGAAATTTCCATGCAAAGCAGTGAAATCAGTGCTCCTCATCACATAAACATCAATAAAACTCTGTCCTTGACTTTCTGTAATTAATTGGAATAGAACTTTCTGAAATTCATTATTTATGGCTACAGTGCCAACATCATGCCAATGGGCATTATGACATATCCAAAATTGGGTAGCAAGCAGAAATTATTAAGCACTTTTAGGGTTTTAAGGGTAGTGCTAAGTACTGACAGTACAAATACAAACATAAAGAAAATCGATCCCTTCATTAAAGGAGTCACATCCTCATGGGTGAAAGGTATAACGCATTAAAAAAGAGGAGGAGATACCATTTAGTGACATGGTATCATAATCTTGAGAGAGTAAAGCACAACAGAAGCCTGGCTATTGGGCCTATTCTCAAAACAGACATCCCTAAAATGAATCAATAGCAGAAGAAGGCTGGAATGCTAACAAGATGTTCCAGAGTGTGAAGATCCCAGTTACTGAAGGAAATTCCAAAGTAGACTGCTAAGATATAGTAGTGATGATAGCTTATAATTGAAGTAAAATCAATTGAAAACATTATCAAATGCTTTTTCTTTTTAATTTTGCCAAATTGCAGATGAAATCAGACAGAAAGTTTATCTTCACACACTGTAATAATGGACTGAAAACTTTGAAAATCTATCGGCTCATTCAAAAGTTATCATGAAGCAAACAGACATCAAAATGTGAAATACTGGATATCTAAGTTTAATCAGAATCAGAGGCCTCATTTAATTGGCTAGCAATTAAATGGATTAGCTGCTCCCATCTATTCCTCAAAGTGGAAGATATATAGTCATCTTCGTGTGGTGAGTTTAAAGCAATGATCCTTAACCATTTTTGATATCACCAATCCTTTTGGCAGTCTGGCCTCTTCTCAGAATAACGTTGTTTTTTTTGTTTTTTGTTTTTTGTTTGTTTTTTATTAAAGCTTTTTATTTGCATAACATATGTATGGATAGTTCCTCAACATTGATCCTTACAAAGCTTTCCATTACAAATTTTCCCCCCAGCCCCCTCCCCTCCCCTAGATGGGAGGAAGTCCACTACATGTTAATTATATTAAAATACTTGACAAGTCGAATATATGTATACATGTTTCCATACTTATCTTGCTGTGCAAGAACAATGGTATCTACGTGAACAAAAAATAACTGAGAAAGGAAACCCAATTCAAACAAACATCGATAGAGATCATGGAAATGATATGTTGTAGTCTAAATTTCATGTCCCTCTCTCTGGGTAGAATAATGTTCTTAAAATAACTGAGGAACATGGTAAATTCCAATTTGAGGCTAATAAAAATTAAAAAAAAAATTTCTTCATGTGTCTGTGCACACTAGATTAATGATCCTTTATTTAAAAGAAAAGGTAATTTTTTTTTTTTTTTTTTTTTTGCTTTTTGCTGAGGCAATTGAGATTAAGTGACTTGCCCAGGATCACACAGTTAGGGAATGTCAAGTGTCTGAGACCAGATTTGAACCCAGGTCCTCCTGACTTCAGGGCTGGTGCTCTATCCACTGCGCAACCTAGCTGCCCAAGAAAATGTCATTCTAAGAATGAAGCTGTGCAGAGCTGAGGCAGCCAGGAGCTTAATGATATTAAATGATATTTCCATTAAAAATCTATAAGTCCCAAAACACATTTTCAGTACTAAGACTATTCTCTAATTCTATATTTCTTAAAAACATGTGTTTAGAAGTCAGAATTATGCTCTCTCTCCCCCTTAACAATATAAGTTCTTTGAAATCAGTGGTTTTCAGGAGTCATCAAAACCATTTGTTACTGGCTAACAGAGTACTTGAAAAGTGGAATAGATTAGGTACATGAGATATAATGATAAATGACTATAGTAATCTATAGTTTGATAAACCCAAACACCCCAGATTCTGGAATAAAAACTCACTATTTGACAAAAATTGTAGGGAAAATTAGAAATCAGTATGGCAGAAACTAGGCATTGACCCACAACTAACACCCTATACTAAGATAAAATCAAATTGGGTTAATAATGTAGATATAAAGACTGATGCTGTAAGCAAATTAAAAGAGCAAAGGATAATCTATCTCTCAGATCTGTGGATAAGGAAAGAATGTGTTGCCAAAGAAGAACTAGAGTACATTATGGAATGCAAAATGGATAATTTTGATACATTAAGTTAAAAAGATTGTGTACAAACAAAAGATAAGGGAAGCAGCAAACTGGGGAAAAAATTACATCCAAGAGTTCTGATAAAGGCCTCATTTCTAAAATATATAGAGAATTTACTAAAATTTATTAGAATACATATTATTCTCCAATTGATAAATATTCAAAGCATGTGAACAGACATTTTTCTGATGAAGAAATTAAAACCATTTCTAGTCATATGAAAAATGCTCTAAATAAGTATTTATTGGAGAAATGCAAATTAAGGCAACTCTGAAGTCCTCTTACATACGTTTCAGATTGTCTAAGTTGACAGAAAAAGATAATGATGAATGTTGGAGGCGATGTGCAAAAACTGGGACATTGACACATTGTTGGTGGAGTTGTGAACTTATCCAACCATTCTGAATAACAAAATGGAACTATACTCAAAGAGTTATCAAATTGTTCATACCCCTTTGATTCAACAGTGTCTCTACTGGGTATATTATCCCAAAGAGATCAAAAAAAGGGAAAAGGACCCGCATATGCAAAAAAAAAAAAAAGAAAAAAAAACTATGCAGCCTTTTTTATAATGGCAAGGAACTGGAAACTGAGTGAATGACCATTTAGACAATGGCAGAATAAGTTATAGTATATGAATGTTATGGAATATTATTGTTCTGTAAGAAATGATCAGCAGGATGATTTTAGAGAGACCTGGAGATATTTACATGAACTGATGCTGTCAAGAGCATAGAACCAGGATAATATTGTACACAGCAATACAAGATTACATGATGATCAATTCTCATAAACATGACTCTTTTCAATAGTAAGGTTTTTCAGACCAGTTTCAATGGTTTTGTGATGAACAGAGACATCTGCACCCAGAGAGTGGTTTGTAGGGACTGAATGTGCATCACAATATACTGTTTTCTCTCTTTTTGTTGTTGTTTGCTTGCATTTAATTTTTTCTCATTTTTTTCCCTTTTTCATCTGATTTTTCTTGTGCAGTGTTATCAGTTTGGAAAGAATATTTGCACATATTAAACATATATTAGAATACTTGCTACCTAGGGGAAGGGGTGAGGAGAAGGGAGGGAGAAAATAATTTTGAATTCAAGGTTTGGCAAGTGTGAATGTTGAAAATTATGCATATGTTTTGAAAATAAAATCTTAAAAAAATTAGTGGCTTTTTTCCTTATCCCAACACTTATTAAAGCTTGTTGCTTGACTGACTGATTTGCTAACTGACTGGTGTATTTTTTACAAGAAGAAATACCTGGAGTCAGAGATCCCAAATGAGATACAGGTTTATTATGGAAATTCACTTGTCAGGAAATTAGATAGAAATATATCTATAACTAAACAAAGAACCCAAAACACACTTATGCACGAATGTGCATGAGCACACACACACACACACACACACACATACACCACTGATGATTAAATTTTGATTTAGTTCAATGATAAGGGTAGTTTTGCTTATTGTATTTCTATTTAAATCAAGGTTTAAAATCCATTCGATTTGTGCAGATATTTTTATCATTTTTGAAACAGTAGGTAAAGGGCTACTAAATAAAATTAATTTCTAAAGCATGGAAAAAACTATTATGTATGCTGGAAGCATATGTAAATTTTTTATAATGACTCTTAGCCAAGATTGTTTTAGAAATGGAAGCCTTATGCTGCATTCTGCTGGGAGAACATGATTCTGGGCTAATAGAATGCTGCTAGGATTTCTTAATTGATTACATCAGGAGCTATTGCTATTGCAAAAGCTTAGGAGAGATTGGATAGTCCAATCCTGCTTTGAGAAAGAACACCTATGGTTCCAGACTTTCCTGGGGACCTACATGAGACATATATCTATATCTACATCTAGATATCTATCTATATGCAGTGTGTGGGGG
>JAJPUD010016281.1:3096-26242 GCA_023553655.1 Myrmecobius fasciatus | reverse complement strand
ATTATTTCTAGGTCTGATGATTAGTGAAACATGCTATTGGATGTAGAGTATTTAGGAATTTTAAGTTGATATTATTTCATTTTTAAAAGTATAATATAATAATTATTTGTGATAATTTAATGGCTGTTTTACTTTAATAATAATGATTCTCTTTTAAAGACCTATTAAACCCTTTTAAAAACTGTTATTCATCAACAACAGAGAAATAATAATGACTATATCTAGGCCTGCTTACTATTTAAACTTGCTGTTAGACATAGGATCCAGTGGGTTTTTAATTTGATATTATTTCCTATTATAATAACTTTGTATAATAAATGTACTTTGTGATAAAAAAAATAAAAATAAAATAAAATAAAATAACTAGGATCAACTTCCTATGCCTTTATGGAAAAGACAAGAAAGAATACTCTCAAATCCTTCCAAATTCCCCTTTAAAAAATTAGAAAATGCCCTTATAATTAATCAAGGAACAGGGAAGCAACCTACTGGCATTCAAAGGAAGGTCTGTTTCAATGGGATAGGAAGGGAGTGAGGTCCAACAGCAGTATCAGCAGTAGCCAGCGTCAAAGCAGCGGACCTGCTTCAAGACTTTGATTCTGAGTCAATATACCAGGCAAGTCAATAACAGTTTGGGTAGAAATGCAAGGCCCCATCCCAACAATCCTACCCCCAGCACAAACCACCAGCCAGATCTTCACACCAGAGCTGACCAGTATTAAAGTCCTTCTTAGGGGCTGGCCAAAAGTAAGGATCCACTCCTGGAGTTTATCAGAATAAATATCCTGTTTCCATAAAAAGCCAGAAGTGTGCCCCCAGCCCCAGAATGATCATCGACAAGATCCCTTCTCTTGTTAACACAAAAACCCAGAAGCATGGCCCCATACCTAGATCAGTCCAGAAGCTAAACCCTAAATCCAGTGGAGGCCAGAAGGGACACCCTATCTCACACAAATTCCCACTACATGCTAGAAGGGAAGCCTATCTTTCATAAAAAAGCAATAGCTAACCCTTAAAGTCGATTCAAAGATAGCAGTAAAACCAAAAACTTGGGATAGGGCAACTCTAACATAAAAACATAAAATAACCCCAAAAGACAGAAATAATGAGTAAAAAGCCCCAGATCTTGAGTATAGAAAGTTATAATGGTAAGAGAAAGGATCAAAGCATAGACTTAGAAGATAATAGTGTCAAAAGGGCTACATGTAGCCTCAAAAATATAATTTGGTTTCAATAAAAAAAAAGAATTTGTGGAAGAGCTTACCAGGGATTTTAAAAAAAGAAATTTAAAGAAGTAGGAAAAATGGGGAAAGGAAATGAGAATAATGCAAGAGAAGAGAATCAATAGCATGGGAAAAATATTCACTGAGAAAAATGATTCCCTAAAAAAGAGAATTGATCAAATTGAAAAAGAAAAATTTTGCTGAAGAAAATAATTCTTAAAAAATTAGAATTTAATAAGTGGAAATTAATGAGTCTATAAGACATCAAGATATGATCAAACAAAATAAAAAAAAAATAAAAGTATAGATGAAAAAATTAAAGAAAATATGGTCTCACTACACACCTGTCAGATTGGCTAAAATGACAGGAAAAGATAATGACAAATGTTGGAGGGGATGTAGGAAGGCTGGTACACTGATGCATTGTTGGTGGAACTGTGAATGGATCCAGCCATTCTGGAGAGCAATTTGGAACTATACTCAAAAAGTTATCAAATTGTTCATACCCTTTGACCCAGCAATGTTTCTATTGGGCTTATATCCCAAAGAGATCTTAAAGGAAGGAAAGGATCCCACATGTGCAAGAATGTTTGTGGCAGCCCTTTTTGTAGTGGCAAGAAACTGGAAACTGAAAGGATGCCCATCAATTGGAGAATGGCTGAATAAATTATGGTATATTAATGTTATGGAATATTATTGCTCTGTGAGAAAAGCAGGATGATTTCAGAGAGGCCTGGAGAGACTTGCATGAACTGATGCTGAGTGAAATGAGCAGAACCAGGAGATCATTATACACAGCAACAACAAGACTATATGACGATCAATTCTGATGGACATGACTCTCTTCAACAATGAGATGTTTCACACCAGTTCCAATTGTTCACTGAAGAAAGCCATATACACCCAGAGAGAGAGATGTGAAATGTGGACCACAACGTAACATTTTCATGCTCTCTATTGATGTTTGCTTGCATTGTATTTCCTTTATCTGATTTTTCTTTCTTGTAGATACGCTTTTTCTTGCACAACAATGATGTGTGGAAATATGTATACATATATTTGTTTTGTCAAGTATTTTAACATAATTAACTTGTAGTGGATTTCCTGCCATCTAGGGGAGGGGTGGGGAGTAGGGGGAAAAATTTGTAACAGAAAGCTTTGTAAGGGTTAATGTTGAAGAATTACCCATACATATGTTTTGCAAATAAAAAAAGAAAAAGAAAAAAAAAAGAAAATATGGTCTCCCTTGGAAAAACAACTGACCTAGAAAATCTAGGAGAATTTGGAATACTTGAAAGCCTTGGATCAAAAAAAAGTAGCCTGGACAATAACTTTCAAGAAGTTATCAAAGAAAACTACCCCAATATATTTGAAACAGAGGGCAAAATAGAAATTGAAGTAATTCACTGTCTGAAATAGATCCCCCATGAAAACTCCGAGGAACATTATAGCCAAATTTCAATGTTTACAGGTTGAGGAGAAAGTATTGTAAATATCCAAAAGGAAAAAAAAATTAAAATATTATGAAGCAACAGTCAATATTTCACTGAATTTGGCAACTTCCACATTAAAGAACCAGAGATGCTTAGAATATGATATATCAGAAGGCAAAAAAGTTAGGATTACAACCAAGAATCATGTACCCAGAAAGAATGAATATAATCTTTCAGCGGGAAATTTGATATTTAACAAAGTAGAGGAGTTTATCTGTAAAATTTATGGATAAGGGAATAATTTAGGACCAAAATGTTATCAAGAGAATTGCATAATGCAAAATGGATAATTTTGATTTTATAAAATTAAGTTAAAACTTTTATACATGCAAAACCAATGCAGTCAAAATTAAAAGGAAAGCAGTAAATTGGATGGGGAAATTTTGTAAGAAGTAGCTCTGAGAAAGGCCTCATCAAATATATGGAGAACTGAATCAAATTTACAAAAAATAAACATGATTTCCTAATTGATAAGTAGTCAAAGGATATGTACAAGCAGTTTTTAGACAAAGAAGTCAAAGCTATTTATAGTTATTTGAAAAATGCTCTAAGGCACTATATGATCAGAGAGTTGAAAATTAAACCAATTGTGAGGTACTATTTCACACTTAACACAATGACTAATATAACAAAAATGGAAACTGTTAATATTGAGGAGGATTTGGAAAAACTGATAACAATAATTCACAGTTGGTAAAGTCATGAATTGATCCAACCATTCTGGAAAGTGATTTGAAACTATGACCAAAGGGCTATAAAACTATAAAATGCCCCTTGATCCAGCAGTACTACTACTCCTAGGTTAAATCCCAAAGACATATAAAAAAGCTGGGTAAACTTATTTGTACAAAAATATTTATAGCAGTTTTTTTGTGGTAAATAAATATTAGAAACCAAAAGATTGCTCATCAATTGAGGAATTAATGGCTAAACATGCTGAAGTATGTGACAATAATGTAATATTATTGTGCTATAAAAATGACAAGCAGGATGATTTCAAAAAAACCTAGGATGACACACAATCTGATGCAAAGTAAAGTGAATAGAACCAGGATAACATTTTACATGGCAAGAGCAATATTGTTTTATGAAAAATTGTGAAAGACTCAGCTATTCTCTACATTACAATGATCCAAAACAATCCCAAAGAATAAATTATGAAGCATACAATCCTCCACCAGAGGGGGAAAAAAACTGGTATTGATTGAATCATGCTATTTTTTTTCACTTTTTTCCTTTCATTTTTCCTTTTTTTTAGACTTTTTGTACAAAATGATTTATATGAAAATTTGTTACATAATTGCACTTGTATAACCTATATCTGATTTCTTACCACCTCAGTAAGGGGTGAAGGGAAGAAGGGAAGGAGAGATAGAATTTGCAATACAAAATTTCAAATAAAAATATTAAAAAATTGTGAAAAATCATCGGAACCCAATAAAACCTTTTCTTGACACTATTTGTCTCATCAATAATCAAGCATTCAACAGATATTTATTATATGCCTATAATGAATTAGGTAATGTCCTCAGCATTAGGAATAGCAAAAGAGGCTAAAGACATGATGTTCTAATGGGACAGACAAGACATAAACAAATATATTCAAAGCAAGTTATATACAGGATAAATACTCAACAATTAATAGAGGAGGAAAAACTAGAATTAAGAGAAGCTATGAAAGGTTTCATGTAAGAGAAAGGACTTTGGTTGAAACACAAAGAAATCAGCAATGTCAGTAGGTAGAACTAAGGAGAAACAATATTCCAGGCTTGAGGGACAAGTAGAAAATTCTTGATCCAGTGATAGAGTTTCTTATTGAGTAGTCAGGCCAGTGTCACTGAATTAAAAAGTATATATCAGAAAGTAATGTTTAAAAAAACTGGAAAGGGCAGAGTGAACTAGGTTATGAAGGGCTTTTAATGCTTAATGGAACATTTTGTATTTAATTCTGGAGGTGATAGGAAATCACTAGTTTACTAAGTGAAAGAATGACATACAGATGTGTACTTTAGGAAAAATCACGAATGATCTAACTGGAGAGCAATTTGGACTTATGCCCAAAGGACTATAAAAATGTGCATATTCTTTGATTCAGTAGTGCCTCTACTGAATCTGCATCCCAAAGGGATTATTAAAAAGGAAAAGATCCAAATGTACAAATATATTTGCAGCAGCTCTTTTTGTGGTAGCAAGGAATTAGAAAATCAGTATATGCTCATCAATTAGGGAATAGCTGAATAGGTAATGGTATATGAATGGAATGGAATATTATTGTTTTATAAGAACAAGAACAAATGGAATTATTGTTCCATAAGAAATAATGAATGTATGATTTCAAAAAAGCCTAGAAAATTTCCATGAACTAATTGCTAAATAAATTGGACAGAACCAGGAGAACATTATACATAATAACAGCAAAATCATGTGATGATCAACTATGATAGACTTAGCTCTTCTTAGCAATTCAGTTATCTAAGAGAATTCCTATAAGACTTGGGATGGAAAATGCCTTCTGCTACTAGAAAGTGAACTATGAACACTGAATGTGGATTGAAACAGTATTTTCACCTTTATTTTTTGGTTTGCTTTATTTTTCTAGTGTTTTTCCCTTTTGGTCTGATTTTTCTTACATAACATGACAAATAAGGAAATCAGATCTTAAAATCTTAAAAGAGAGAAGGAAGCATATATAAAATGTATTTCATAAGTAAAATTAACAGTTGGCAACAGATTAGAAATGGATTGAGGAAGAATAGTGTTATAAAAGATAGTAAATAGAAGAGTATGATTCCTGGAAGGATGAGTATTGCTCTAGATAGTAATAGAGAAAATAAGAAAGTTATAAAGGTTTCAGGAAAAGATAATGTGTTTTGGTTTGGACATGTTCAGTTTAAGATGTGTATTTATAATGTGAAACATGTGAAAAGCAATTAGAAATATAATATTGGAGATCAGAGAAAGTTTGAGGTAGAATAGATTAATTTTGAAGATCAATGGCATAGAGAGGGGAATTAAATATATAGGAACTAATGATATTAATTAGTGAAGTATAAAGGATGAAAATAAGAGGGTGCAGGGTAGAACTGTGTTGGACAACTTAGACCTGAAAGAGAAACTTGACGTCTACCATCACTTTTTGTATTGCCTTCCTCCCTTAGATTGTAAGCCCCTCTAGTGCAAGAACTGACTTTTTTTTTCTTATTTGTATTTCCAGCACTTAGTGCAGTGCTTAACACAAAGTATCTACTTAAATGTTTATTGAATTGAATTATTGCACTGCTAGAAAGGGTGAAGTTGTGAGTAAATTGACAAGGGAATTGTAATGATGATCTAGAAGCTGTTGAAGCTGTAGCATAAATTTATAGTGAACTCAGTCAAAATGGTTGGGTTATTTTTCCCATTTTTTTCCTCAGTAGTATATAACTAGGAACAAAGATGATAGAAGGCTTAAACTTGGGAAGGAGTAATCAACAACATGATAAGGATGATAGTAATTCAAAAGACAAGGACAGTGTAAAGTTGGATTGGTTCAACAAAGAGTCAAGATGAGGAAAAGAGGAAAGAGTATAGGGGAGACAGATGATGGATGGTTTGAAAGGTCAAGGGATTAAAGGTCATAGTGCAGATGAACAATAGAATACTAAAAAAGGAGTGAAAAGCCAATAGATTATGTTCATATAAAGGGATTTCAGAATTTTCTAATATAGAAAGGATACATTGGAGGGTGATGGCAAGAATTAGAGTATGACTTCATCTTTCAGATGAGATCATGGGAAGTAAGTAGATTTAGAAACTGGTTATTCAGAGAATTTGAAGGAGAATTAACACGTTCTTTGGAATTTTCATCTTAGAGTTTTAGAGTTTCTCTTATGAGTTACTTAACAATTTTGTTTTTCTATTTTCACTTTTACCTATTGTTCTAACATGTCTAGATGTTATTGGTTATTTTAAACAATTTCTTAAAACGTGATATATAGAGTTTTTATTTTGATCACAGCTTTGTGGTAGTCTGAGAATAGTTTTCTTTAGTATTTCAGAATTTATTTTTAATTAAAGGTTTTTATTTTTAAAACATATGCATAGATAATTTTAAACATTCACCATTGAAAAATACTGTTCCAATTTTTTCCCTCCCTTCCTCCAACCTCTTCCCTAGATGGCAAGTAATCTAATATATGTTAAGCGTATTTCCACAATTACTATGCAGTACAAGAAAAATTAGATCGAAAAAGGAAAAAAATGAGAAAGAAAAGAAAATTCAAGGAAACAACAACAAAAAGAGTGAAAATATTATGTTGTGATCCATATTCAGTCCCCACAATCCTATCTCTGGGAGCAGATGGCTTTCTTCATCACAAGACCATTGGAACTGGTCTGAATCACCTCACTATTGAAAAAAACCACATCCATCAAAATTAATTATTATATAGTCTTGTTGATGTGTACAATGTTCTCCTGGTTCTACTCACTTAACTTAGTATCATTTCATGTAAGTCTCTCCAGGCCTTTCTGAAATCATCTTGCTTATTTGTTTCTTACAGAAAAATAATATTCTGTAACATTCATATACCATAGCTTAATCATATATTCTCTAACTGATGGCCATCCACTCAGTTTCTATTTCCTTGACACTACAAAAAGGGCTGCTAGAAACATTTTTGCATGTGTGGGCCCTTTTCCCTCTTTTATGATCTCTTTAGGATATGGGGCCTAGTAGAGACATTGTTGGATCAAAGGGTATATAGAGTTTGATAGCTCTTTGAGTATAGTTCCATATTGCTCTTTAGAATAGTTGGATCAGTTCACAACTCCACCAACAAGGTATTAGTGTCTGAGTTTTCCCATATCTCTTCCAACATTTATCATTATCTTTTCCAGTCAATTTAGCCAATCTAAAACTTGCACAGCGGTACTCAGAGTTGTCTTAATTTACAATCAATAGTAATTTAGAGAAATTTTTTCCTATGACTAAAAACTTTTAATTTCTTCATCTGAAAAATACCTGTTCATATGCTCTGAACATGTATCATTTGGAGAATGGCTTATTTTCTTATAAATTTGAGGCAATTCTCTGTATATTTCAGAAATGAGATTTTTATCAGAACCCTTGGATGTAAAAAAGTTTTTTTTTTCCAATTTTCTGCTTCCCTTCTAATCTTATCTGCATTGCTTTTGTTTGTATAAAAATATTTTAACTTAATATAATCAAAATTATCTATTTTTCATTCTATAATGCACTCTAGTTCTTCTTTGGCCACAAATTCCTTCCTTCTCCACTGATCTAAGAGGTAGATTAACCTTTGTCCTTCTCTTTTGCTTATAGTATCACTATCTCTAAATCATGAACCCATTTGCATCTTATCTTGGTATAGTGTGGTAGTTGAAGGTCAATGCCTAATTTCTGACCTTCCTGTTTCCAAATTTTCCAGCAATTTTTGAAAAATGGTTAATTCTTATCCCAGAAGTTGGGGTGGATTTATGAAAAACTAGATTACTATAGCTATTGATTATTTGTCTTGTGAACCTAACCTTTTCCACTGATTGCTCTATTTCTTAGACAGAATTAAATAGTTTTGATGACTCATGTTTTAAGGTCTGATATAAATAGACCACCTTCATTTGCATTTTTTTCATTAGTTCTCTTGAAATTATAGACCTTTTTTTTTTTTCTTCCAGGTGAATTTTGTTATTATTTTTTCTGGTTCGGTAAAATAATGTCTTAACAGTTTAATTAGTATGGCACTACAGAAAATTAATTTAGGTAGAATTATCATTTTATTATATTAGCTCAGCCTATCCATGAGCACTTGATATTCTTCCAATTAATTAAATCTGACTTTATTTGTGTGGAAAATTTGTATAGTTCCTGACTTTTTCTTGGAACGTAGATTCTCAATTATTTTAAACTATCTAATTATTTAAATGGAGTTTCTCTTTAGTTGTTTTTTAGTTGATTCTCTAGGATTTTCTAAATATATCATCATATCATCTGAAAAGAAGGATAATTTAATTGAGGGGGGATAATTTGTTCCTTTTTTTTTTAGTTGTTTTAGTTGCATGACCAATTCATTGATCTTCTTTTTCTCAGTGTTATGCAAGCTAGCATCTAGAGATATAAAAATTCCCTTAAGTACTGCTTTTTCTGCATCCCATAAATTTTGATTTGTTGTCTCATTGTCATTTTTTTTGATGAAATTATCAATTGTTTCTATAATTTGCTGTTTCATTTATTTCTTAGGATTAAATTATTTAGTTTCCAAATTATATTTGGTCTATTTTTCCCTGGTCTTTTATTACATATAAATTTTATTGCATCATGATGTGAAAAAATACATTTAGTGTTTCTGCCTTTCTGCATTTGATTTTGAGGGTTTTATGCCCTATTATGTAGTTAATTTTGAGGTAGGATGCATGTATTGCCAATAAAAAAGTATATTATTTTCTGTCTTCCTTAATTTTTCTCAAAAGATCTATCATATCTATTTTTTCTAAAATTTTATTTGTCTTATTTATTTATTTTATGGTTTGATTTATCTAGCTCTAATAGAGCAAAGTTGAGATTCCCTCTAGTATAGTATTGTTCTATTTCTTGTAGCTGTCTTATTTTGTTTTTTAGTAATCTGGATGCTATACCACTTTATATATATAATATGCATATATAATATATATACATATTGGATGCTATACCACTTTATATATATGTATATATACATACATAAATATATATACATACATATATATATACATATATACATATATTTGTTTAGTATTGATATTACCTCATTATCTATGGTATAATTTAGCAAGATGTAATTTCCTTCCTTATGTCTTTTAATTAGATCTATTTTTGCTTTTGCTCTATCTAAGATCAGGATCACTTACCTCAGGGTTTGTTGTTTTGTTTTTTTTTTTAACTTTGGCTGAAACATAATAGAGTCTGCTCCACCCTTTTATCTTTAATCTCTTTGTTTCACTCTGCTTTAAATGTGTTTCTTGTAAACAACCTATTTTAGGATTCTGGTTTTTAATCCAGTCTACTATTTGCTTCCATTTTATGGGTGAGTTCATACCATTAATATTCACAGATAAAATTATTAACTTTGTATTTCCTGCCATCTTATTTTCTCCAAATTATAGTTTTCTTTTTAACCCTTTCCATCTCATCAATGTTTTGCATATGACCACCACCTCCCTTAATCTGCTTTCCCCTTTTGGAGCCCTTCCCTCTTTCTTATACTTTTCCCTTTCTACTTCTGTTCTCCCTTCTGTTACCTCCCCCATTCCTTTCCCCTTTCTCCTCCTAATTCTCTATATGATAAATCAAGTTTCTCTGTGAAAATAAATATATCTGTGAGAGAATATTATTCTCTCTTGAAGCCAAATCCTGTGAAATTAATGTTGACACAATGCTCATCCCCTTCCCTTCTTTCCCTTAAGTGCAATAGGTCTTTTTTGCCATTTCATGTAGTATAATTTGCCCCAATTTAACTCCCCTTCCTTCTTCTTCAAGTACAATCCCTTTTCTAACTATAGCTTCTTTTTCATATCATCACAGTAATGTCAAATTATATATTAACCCTCTAAGTGTACCCCTAACAAATATTCAGTTCTCAAGAGTTAAATATATCTTCTCATATAGGTGTGTAAACATTTTAAGCTTTAAAAAAACATACTTTTTTCTTCTCTTTTTACCTTTTTATACTTCTCTTGCATTCTGTATTTGAAGATCAAATTTTCTGTTCAACTGTAGTTGTGTCATAAAAATAAATGAAAGCCCCTATTTCATTGAATGTCCATCTTTTCCCTTGAAAGATAATGCTGAATTTTGCTATATAGTTGATTCTTATTTGTAAGCCAAGTTCCTTTGCCCTCCAAAATAGTTATTCCAGGCCCTTTGTTCCTTTAAAGTAGAAGCTGCTACACCCTGGGTAATCCTAATTGAGGCTCCTCAATATTTGAATTGTTTCTTTCTGGTAGTTTGCACTATTTTCTGATTATTCTGAAATTTAGCTACAATATTCCTTGGAGTTTTCATGTTTGAATCTCAGGAGGTGATCAGTTGATTCTTCCAATAGCTATCCTGTGCTTCTAGGACATAAGAGAAGTTTTCCTTGATGATTTCTTTTGTTTAGGGTCTTTTTTTTCATCATTGTATACAGGGAGTCCAGTAATTCTTAGATTATCTCTTCTGAGTCTTTTTTGCCAGTCAGTTGTTTTTCTGATGATGTATATTACATTTTCCTCTATTTTTTTTATTTCTTTTAACTGATTATTGATGTCTCATTGAGTCATTAGCTTTCATTTGTTCAATTCTAATTTTTAGTGAATTATTTTTAGTTGGCTTTTTTATCTCCTTTTTCATTTGACTAATTGAGTTTTTAAATGAGTTGTTTTGTTTATTGGATTTTTTTCCATTTCAGGAATTCTGTTTTTCAAGGAATTGATTTATTTTTCCTTTTTGCCACAACTATTCTTTAATGAGTGCTTTTCATCAGATAATTTATGTGTTTCCTTTTCCAGACGTCTCATTTCCTTTCACCATTTTTATTCTGTCTTTTAAGATCCTTTCTGAATTCTTAAAAGAGAGCCTTGTGAGATATAGACCAATTTCCATCACTCTTTGAGGCTTCCTCTGGAGGTGTTTTACCTTTAGTGTCCTTAGCATTTGAAGTATGTTCTTCTGTCGCCATTAAAGGTATCTATGGTCAGAGAGTTTTTGCTTTTTTGCTCATTTTTAAATATTAAAAGTCTATTTTCAGGGCAAAGAGGCAATTTCTCCAACCTTCCTCTACAATTTACAATGAATTTACACTACCTTGGGGACAGTGCTGCTGGCTTCCTTCCCATGATAGGTGGGCATGGCCAAGCCATGCCTTATGCTGGGGTGCTGGGGCTCACTATTTGTCTTCTCTAGTTGCATTAATGGTTTCACAGATAATCTGCTGATCCCCTGGCTTCTGAATCAGGACAAAATAGCAAACACTGCAGTGTTATGGCTGCAAGTTTCCCACTAGATTCTCTGAGCACATGGAAGCCTCTTCACCATGGGTCTTTCTGCATATACTGCATAGTGCGGTGCCTGCAGTGGCCTGCAACATCCCCCTCCTCATTGCCTGATTGAGTCAGACCTTTCCTGAAGTTCTTCAAAAATATCTTCTGCTGGACATTTGTTACATTCCAAATACCTGTGGGTTCTTCATTCCAATAACCATTCAGAGCTTGATTGAGTTTTGATCTGAAGGTAACCAGGAGGAACTCAGACAAATACCTGTCTATTCTCTGCCATCTTGGCTCTGTCCCACTCAGTCTGAGAATTGTTAAACTATTTCATTTTGATCTGTTTTCCATATCAGTTACTTTTGATATAAGATACATTATATTTTCTGTTTTATTCATACTTTTGTTTCTCCTTTAATATCCCATGGAAATACCTAGTATTAAAACACCTCTGTTGCTTTTTGTCTGTTCTTTCTGATAAAATTAATTCCAGGATTGGGGCTTTATGTTAAAGCCAGGTTCTGCACACTTCTGGTTGGATTATAGTAGCTTTATGTGGTTATAAACTCTCTTATCTTGGGTTCTTATTAATCTTTCCTATGTATTTTCTTCAATGATCTTCAGGGATCATGATGGCAGCTTAAACTTGGGAACCTCACATTTTACTGTGCCTTTTACATTCTGATCAAGGCATCTCTAAGATAGTTTTTAGTGTAAATCTATGATCTAGGAAATGGGAAATAATAATTTAAACAGAGTAGAAAAAATTTGTTTAACTCTAAGAAAGAGGAGAAAGGGGGAAAAGGGAGATAGAGAAAAGGAGAAAAAAGAGAGAAACGATGAGAAAAACGAGAGTAAGAAAAAAGGATGGGGGCATTAATAAATGGGGAGAGGCCAGTTGATTAAGGCTTTTAAACTTAGGAGCTTAGATTTGATATCTCATGCAAAAGAGAGACCTTATAATGTTGTCTCTTTAAACCAAGAACAATGTTATCTTGGTATTCCAGGGATATCATCTGAGCTCAATAAAGGCCTTGTCTTTTTTGCCCTCTTCTAGTCAATTCAAAAAATGCTGCTAATTATGTGCACTGAGCAGACCATTATAGCCAATCTGACTCCTCATTATAGATTGCCTACAGAGACCTTCCATGGATTTTGTCAGTTTGTTTCTACTCACAATATTCTATGCTATTTTAATGCTACTTATGGAAAATAACAATAATAATGTTTGTATTGTATAATAGTAATAGCTTGAAATTTTATCCAGGATTTTTAATATCATTTTTTATTGTAAACTTTGGTATTTTTATGCACCAATTGATAGTTTTATATGATAACTTTAGATCTTATTTAAAAAAAAAAACATTGACCCTCTCCTTTTCAATTGTCCAAAACAATAATAAGAATAAAATATGAATAGAGAATATAAGAATAGTTCAATTCTATCTTGCATTCTTCTACTCACTTCAGTCTACAAATTAAGAAAATAGAGGAGTCAGGAAAAATAATATATAAAAAAGTTAAGTGTAAGGATCTATTTATATCTCCTGAAATAAAATAAGATATGCCTAAAAAATCAGTCTGCATGCCTAAAAGTTTCTTTTCTACTTTTCCTATTGTCTGTTTTTCAATAAGTATCTATGTTGGTGGGTATTCTCATAACTTTAAATCAGTCATACAATAAAGATTAGCAGCTCTTTAATTTTTTTTTAATTTTCAGCATTAGTAACTCTCTAAGAACACTGACAAATTAAGTGATGAAAACCAGTGTCAGAGATATAGTTAAACCCTGAATAAGGTCTTCCTAATTCCAAGATTGGTTTTATTAACTGTACATAGATAGAAAGATAGGTTTTATTTTTTGACATTTTTTTAACTTTCCCTAACTGATGAGATTATTGCCTAGAATCTTAGATCTAGGTCCTTATCTCCAAAATAAGTTCATTATTTTGTCACAGGAAATTGAACAGAAAGAGTTGACATTAAAAGACTAAAATTTGACTCTATTCTCAAACATTCCATCATTAAATGAGTTACTAAAATGTTAAGTTTGGAGAGTTATAAAAATCAATTGGCTTGGAGGGAAATCATTTTTAAAGTATATATTCTTAATGATAATCTTCTAAATACAAGACCTTCAAGGTTCTTTTTAGGTCAAAAGCTATAATCCTATCATCAAAAGACAGGAAATGTAAAGGTGATTTTTTTCCATTTTTTAATTTTTTAAATAGCTTTTTATTTTTAAAATACATGCAAAGATAGTTTTCAACATTCTTCCTAGAAAAAAACCTTGTGTTTCACATTTTCTCTGTGCCTTTCCCCTGCCCCCTCTCATAGACAGCAATAATTCAATATAAGGTTAGACATGTACAATTTTTCTAAACATATTTCCACATTTATCATGCTGCACAAGAAAAATCAGATTAAAAAGGGAGGAAAAAGAGAAAGAAAAAAAAAGAAAAGCAAACAGCAATTAAAAAGTGAAAATATACTGTTGTGACCACATTTGTTCCATATAGTCCTTTTTCTGGATACAGATGGCTGTCTCCATCAAAAGTTCATTGAAATTTACCTGAATGGCCTCATTGTTGAAAAAAGCCAATCCATTAGAGTTGATCATCACATAATCTTGCTGTTGTATACAATTTTCTCCTGGTTCCGCTTATTTCACTTAGCATCAATTCATGTAAGTCTCTCCAGGCCTTTCTGAAATCATCATGCTGATTATTTTTTATGGAACATCAATATTTCATTACACTCATATACCATAACTTATTCAGCCATTCCCCAAATGATGGACATACAGTTTTTCCAGTTATCATTACATAAAGGGCTGCTACAAACATTTTTCCACATGTGGGTTCTTTTCCTTCTTTTGATCTCTTTGGGATACAGGCCCAAAAGATCAAAGGATATGCACAGTTTTATAACTCTCTGAGAATGTCCAAATTGCACTCCAGATTGTTTAATCAATTCACAACTCCACCAATAATGTATGTGTCCTACTTTTCTCACATGCCCTTCAACATTTATCATTATCTTTTCCTGTCATTTTAGCCAATCTGAAAGGTGTCATGGTACCTCAGAGTTGTCTTAATTGGCATTTCTCTAATCAATAGTGACACAGCATTTTTTTCATAGGATGAGAAATGGCTTTAAATTTTTATCTGAAAATTGTCTGTATCCTTTGAAAAGATGGTCTTGTTGCCCATTTTTGCTTGTACCATTGAGCATTGATGAATGATAGGACATGGATGTACTCATCTAAATTGGACTCATTTGAGAAACAAAGAATCAGAAATTTAGCTTCTCCCTAATTCAAACAATTACATGAGATTCTTATTTCAATTGTGTTCAAGAAAGTGGAAATTTTGATTTCTCTAGACTGGATGCCTAATGTAAACTCTCCCAAACTTGTCATGAACATTTTTATTTTATAGTGCTTTATTGTTACTTGTTTCAATATTTCCATTTGCCTGTCATGAGTAGTGTGGTCATTAGGATTCAAAGACTATACTTTCCAATTTCCACTGCCTTGTTTGCTTTTGGAAAACTATGCCCAACTTACATTTTTCTTTATTATCTTTTCTTTCCTAAGTAGCAAAATAGCTGAGGGAAGTTAAATATTCAGGCATATTTTAAGAATGTAGCTTATTATCTTATTGGGGAGAGAGAGAAAGAGAGAGAGAGAGAGAAGAAAGAAGAGAGAGAGAGAGACAGAGAGACAGAGAGGGAAGAGAGACTGACACAGAGGCAGAGAGAGAGGGAGGGAGAGAGGGAAGGAGACAAGAAGGAAGGGATAGGGAGAAATTTTAAGTCAATTGGCAGGGAGAGACATTAAATTAAATTATTACTGTATTACTATCATTTCTTTAGATGGTTACATGAGAAAGGAAGATAAGGATTGGATCGAAGTAAATTTCATAAATAAAGTAAATATACATCAAATCATTTTTATTTAACTATTCATAGAGTGATAATTAAACTACATTGTTACCTCTGGTCAAACAGCTTAATTCTTTAATTTAATGCTTCCCATTATGCATACACACACACACACACATACACACATGAAAATCTTGGGAGAATTGCTATAAAAAATAACTTGAATAGGGTCAGTGCTCTATCCACTGCATCTCCTAGATTCCCCTTAGAATCATTTTATATAAATTATAATCAACCCAAAATTTTACTATAAATTATTTTGTAGATTAATTTTTAATAAAACCAAAAATATCTATGATAATACTAAGCAATGAATTAATAAATCTTCATTGATATGGTTGTTTCAGGTATTGTGGATGAAATTAACTCAATTCCCATTATTCATTAAGATACTTCCTTCTGAGACAGTAGGAAAGATACATTCTTTATGACAATCAAGCAAAAAAGTAAAGGGTGTTTTTTAAATCACATATTTGTGTGTGTATACATATATATTAATCTTCTTCAGGTCAATAAAGAAAAATATATAAATTATATGCTTATATACTAAGATTTAATTTATGCCACTTTCTTACTTGCTTTTTTATTAAAGGGAACACATTAAACAGATATTTCATAATAGAATTTTAATAGAGCAGTTATTCTAATTCTTGGAGAGAGAATTTTTCCCTTAATGATTTTTAGAATAGATCTCTCAAAGTTCTCTCAAAAAATAAAATGCTATCATCAAAGGATGACTTTTATATATCTACTTCTTAAACAATTCTTTACCATTCCTATTTCAATTTTTCTTAAATAAAATGGAGAAACTTAAAAATCATGCATCTAATTTTACAAATTTTATTTGTGTAAAAGGTTTTTAGTAGGATGTGTTTGTTTTTCTAAAGGGAGAAAAATCTCCTTTACTTAGCTAAAAAGCATTCCACTTTCCCACTTTTTTCCTTAGTAAATGAAGACAGGATGAACAGCTAAAATTACTAATTGGTTTACTGATCAGTTGTACTTTGTTCGATTGATTTGCAATTAATTCTGGTTTGTGGTATACTGCAGAAGAAGGTTGGCGCCAACCTTTGAGGCAGATGATACTTAATATCCTCTAAGAGAAATGTGGGACCAACTATCAATACTCTATTTGGAGACAGGTCCAGTAACTACTCATTTGGTATTTACTTGCTTAGCTCCTTGAAAATAGTTAAATCACATTCAATTTATGGTTTTTCTACTACCATAAAATAGATGATCAGTTCAGCCTAGATTTAAGGGAGAAAGACCATGATAAGTACATGTTTAATGCTTTAAATGGGGGAAACTGAGAAATGAGGTTTCAACTAGAGTAGATAGTATAACAGATAGATTATTTTTCTTGCAGTCTTGAACATCTGAATTCAAATCCTACCTCAAACACATTAACTTTATAATCCTTTAAATCCTTTGCATCTCAATTACCTCAGCTATAAATTAAAGATTATACTTGATAGCCTCTAAGAAGCCTTAGAATCCAAATTGTAAAAAGATGATCCCATCATACAGTGAACTATGTTCTCCCAAAGTTAACATCCAGTTCTAAATTCAGCAATTTTCCCCTCTCTGTGGGATTCCTCCTTACCCAATATAGTTGTGAGTCATCAAGCAGAAGGAAGTAAAGAAAATTAAAATGATAAAGAACCCAAATGGAACTGGAAACACATATATTGGGTGTGAGAAGATGATAATGAAAGAGACTCATTCAGGGCAATATAAAAACATAAGTTTGAGAAGGTCTTCAGTTAAAATGCCAGAGCTTTTTTTTTGCTCATTGTCTTCATGACCTTGAGTAACATTGAGCCTCCCTAAATTTAAATTTGTTCAATTGTAAAATGTAAGGGTGGAACTAAATCTTCTTTGAGATATTTTCTGGATCTAAATATACCTTATAATCCTTTGTTATATGGAATTACTTTTACTCAAAAAGATGCTATTGATTCTATTTATGAAAAAAATTTACCAATTATGGAAGAATAACAAACAGAAGATGAACTCACTACATGCTAAAAAATATAGGAATGTTTCCCATATATGTTTTAAAGACTCTTTGGAAGATTTATGAGAAATTTTAGATAAAAATCTCAACTGATAAGAAGCACAGAGGTGTTTAAATATGCATCACTGAAGGAAGTATCCTATGTTTCATCAAAAACCCTAGCATTGCACACTTATGACTAGTCATTCCACTGAAATTAATTACAACTCCTTCATAATTTAGTAGATAAAATTTTAAAATATACAGTTTGAAAAGATACACTGCAACATCTGTTTTATAGATTATGGAACCTGAGGCTTAATGAGATTATAAAATTGAGTTCTCTGAATTCCAACCCTGGCTTTCTGACTATATCCAGTATACCAGCTTATTCTCTACTTGTTTGAAGAAATCATGTATGGATTAAATATAATAACAATAGCAGATCTTACTTCAATTTTATTTCCACATTATTAAAAACTACTACCAACACCAATAACAGAGAAATAGACTATTTCAGATAAAATATGAAATAAAAGTTTTTCTTTAAAGTCCTTAGATTTCTCATCTTATAGCTCCCTTTCCTATCTCCCATTTTCATTTTCCATTTCTTTCATCTCATTTTGCTTCTATTTTCATTAGGTCTTCCAATCAACCCTTTCCTCTCTTCTTTAATTTTCTCTTCCCCTCTCTTATCCATATTTTCTCTCTTCCTATAGCGTTTCCACATCTCAAGTATCTAGTAACTTATTTCTTGCTTTTCCTCTTATTAAAATGTGCTTTAACAGAAAGAATGCATGTATGTGATACATATATTCAGTCAGTCAACAATAATCTATGAAGTAACTAATGCTAGATTGTATCAGCAGATAGAGATAAAAATAAAAAGGAAAGAAATATTCTATATTACTAATTAATTCTTAAAAGGGAGAGAAGAAAATAATTAAGTAAATATATAATTACAAAGAATAAAATTTCACCTATCTTGATGCATTTTTGTGATGCTATTTGTTGTTGTACTATTAGTCATTTTGTATTTGATATTTTATGTTGCATTTATTTTGTATGTGCCTATCAATTTGTATGCTTTTTCCATCAATAGAATTTAAGCTCTTTAAGTGAAATGAGTTTTCTTTTACCTTATTCTTAACTCTTAGCACAATTATGACACATAGCAGGTGCATAAATGCTGTTGATTGGCTGTATATTTTCCCATTTCTACTTCCCTTAGTTTCTATTTGTTTATACAATTTTGTCTGCCTTTTCTGTATTTCTTATCTTCATCACTTCTTATAGCTTAGTAATATCCCATTATGTTTATGTGTCACAACTTAAAACAATTATTCTTACTTTAAAAAATAAACAAACATTTTTTCTTTTAATACTTCTCAGGAAAAGAAAAAATTCCCACCCAGAGAAATTTCCATGCAAAGCAGTGAAATCAGTGCTCCTCATCACATAAACATCAATAAAACTCTGTCCTTGACTTTCTGTAATTAATTGGAATAGAACTTTCTGAAATTCATTATTTATGGCTACAGTGCCAACATCATGCCAATGGGCATTATGACATATCCAAAATTGGGTAGCAAGCAGAAATTATTAAGCACTTTTAGGGTTTTAAGGGTAGTGCTAAGTACTGACAGTACAAATACAAACATAAAGAAAATCGATCCCTTCATTAAAGGAGTCACATCCTCATGGGTGAAAGGTATAACGCATTAAAAAAGAGGAGGAGATACCATTTAGTGACATGGTATCATAATCTTGAGAGAGTAAAGCACAACAGAAGCCTGGCTATTGGGCCTATTCTCAAAACAGACATCCCTAAAATGAATCAATAGCAGAAGAAGGCTGGAATGCTAACAAGATGTTCCAGAGTGTGAAGATCCCAGTTACTGAAGGAAATTCCAAAGTAGACTGCTAAGATATAGTAGTGATGATAGCTTATAATTGAAGTAAAATCAATTGAAAACATTATCAAATGCTTTTTCTTTTTAATTTTGCCAAATTGCAGATGAAATCAGACAGAAAGTTTATCTTCACACACTGTAATAATGGACTGAAAACTTTGAAAATCTATCGGCTCATTCAAAAGTTATCATGAAGCAAACAGACATCAAAATGTGAAATACTGGATATCTAAGTTTAATCAGAATCAGAGGCCTCATTTAATTGGCTAGCAATTAAATGGATTAGCTGCTCCCATCTATTCCTCAAAGTGGAAGATATATAGTCATCTTCGTGTGGTGAGTTTAAAGCAATGATCCTTAACCATTTTTGATATCACCAATCCTTTTGGCAGTCTGGCCTCTTCTCAGAATAACGTTGTTTTTTTTGTTTTTTGTTTTTTGTTTGTTTTTTATTAAAGCTTTTTATTTGCATAACATATGTATGGATAGTTCCTCAACATTGATCCTTACAAAGCTTTCCATTACAAATTTTCCCCCCAGCCCCCTCCCCTCCCCTAGATGGGAGGAAGTCCACTACATGTTAATTATATTAAAATACTTGACAAGTCGAATATATGTATACATGTTTCCATACTTATCTTGCTGTGCAAGAACAATGGTATCTACGTGAACAAAAAATAACTGAGAAAGGAAACCCAATTCAAACAAACATCGATAGAGATCATGGAAATGATATGTTGTAGTCTAAATTTCATGTCCCTCTCTCTGGGTAGAATAATGTTCTTAAAATAACTGAGGAACATGGTAAATTCCAATTTGAGGCTAATAAAAATTAAAAAAAAAATTTCTTCATGTGTCTGTGCACACTAGATTAATGATCCTTTATTTAAAAGAAAAGGTAATTTTTTTTTTTTTTTTTTTTTTGCTTTTTGCTGAGGCAATTGAGATTAAGTGACTTGCCCAGGATCACACAGTTAGGGAATGTCAAGTGTCTGAGACCAGATTTGAACCCAGGTCCTCCTGACTTCAGGGCTGGTGCTCTATCCACTGCGCAACCTAGCTGCCCAAGAAAATGTCATTCTAAGAATGAAGCTGTGCAGAGCTGAGGCAGCCAGGAGCTTAATGATATTAAATGATATTTCCATTAAAAATCTATAAGTCCCAAAACACATTTTCAGTACTAAGACTATTCTCTAATTCTATATTTCTTAAAAACATGTGTTTAGAAGTCAGAATTATGCTCTCTCTCCCCCTTAACAATATAAGTTCTTTGAAATCAGTGGTTTTCAGGAGTCATCAAAACCATTTGTTACTGGCTAACAGAGTACTTGAAAAGTGGAATAGATTAGGTACATGAGATATAATGATAAATGACTATAGTAATCTATAGTTTGATAAACCCAAACACCCCAGATTCTGGAATAAAAACTCACTATTTGACAAAAATTGTAGGGAAAATTAGAAATCAGTATGGCAGAAACTAGGCATTGACCCACAACTAACACCCTATACTAAGATAAAATCAAATTGGGTTAATAATGTAGATATAAAGACTGATGCTGTAAGCAAATTAAAAGAGCAAAGGATAATCTATCTCTCAGATCTGTGGATAAGGAAAGAATGTGTTGCCAAAGAAGAACTAGAGTACATTATGGAATGCAAAATGGATAATTTTGATACATTAAGTTAAAAAGATTGTGTACAAACAAAAGATAAGGGAAGCAGCAAACTGGGGAAAAAATTACATCCAAGAGTTCTGATAAAGGCCTCATTTCTAAAATATATAGAGAATTTACTAAAATTTATTAGAATACATATTATTCTCCAATTGATAAATATTCAAAGCATGTGAACAGACATTTTTCTGATGAAGAAATTAAAACCATTTCTAGTCATATGAAAAATGCTCTAAATAAGTATTTATTGGAGAAATGCAAATTAAGGCAACTCTGAAGTCCTCTTACATACGTTTCAGATTGTCTAAGTTGACAGAAAAAGATAATGATGAATGTTGGAGGCGATGTGCAAAAACTGGGACATTGACACATTGTTGGTGGAGTTGTGAACTTATCCAACCATTCTGAATAACAAAATGGAACTATACTCAAAGAGTTATCAAATTGTTCATACCCCTTTGATTCAACAGTGTCTCTACTGGGTCTATTATCCCAAAGAGATCAAAAAAAGGGAAAAGGACCCGCATATGCAAAAAAAAAAAAAAGAAAAAAAAACTATGCAGCCTTTTTTATAATGGCAAGGAACTGGAAACTGAGTGAATGACCATTTAGACAATGGCAGAATAAGTTATAGTATATGAATGTTATGGAATATTATTGTTCTGTAAGAAATGATCAGCAGGATGATTTTAGAGAGACCTGGAGATATTTACATGAACTGATGCTGTCAAGAGCATAGAACCAGGATAATATTGTACACAGCAATACAAGATTACATGATGATCAATTCTCATAAACATGACTCTTTTCAATAGTAAGGTTTTTCAGACCAGTTTCAATGGTTTTGTGATGAACAGAGACATCTGCACCCAGAGAGTGGTTTGTAGGGACTGAATGTGCATCACAATATACTGTTTTCTCTCTTTTTGTTGTTGTTTGCTTGCATTTAATTTTTTCTCATTTTTTTCCCTTTTTCATCTGATTTTTCTTGTGCAGTGTTATCAGTTTGGAAAGAATATTTGCACATATTAAACATATATTAGAATACTTGCTACCTAGGGGAAGGGGTGAGGAGAAGGGAGGGAGAAAATAATTTTGAATTCAAGGTTTGGCAAGTGTGAATGTTGAAAATTATGCATATGTTTTGAAAATAAAATCTTAAAAAAATTAGTGGCTTTTTTCCTTATCCCAACACTTATTAAAGCTTGTTGCTTGACTGACTGATTTGCTAACTGACTGGTGTATTTTTTACAAGAAGAAATACCTGGAGTCAGAGATCCCAAATGAGATACAGGTTTATTATGGAAATTCACTTGTCAGGAAATTAGATAGAAATATATCTATAACTAAACAAAGAACCCAAAACACACTTATGCACGAATGTGCATGAGCACACACACACACACACACACACATACATACACCACTGATGATTAAATTTTGATTTAGTTCAATGATAAGGGTAGTTTTGCTTATTGTATTTCTATTTAAATCAAGGTTTAAAATCCATTCGATTTGTGCAGATATTTTTATCATTTTTGAAACAGTAGGTAAAGGGCTGCTAAATAAAATTAATTTCTAAAGCATGGAAAAAACTATTATGTATGCTGGAAGCATATGTAAATTTTTTATAATGACTCTTAGCCCAGATTGTTTTAGAAATGGAGGCCTTATGCTGCATTCTGCTGGGAGAACATGATTCTGGGCTAATAGAATGCTGCTAGGATTTCTTAATTGATTACATCAGGAGCTATTGCTATTGCAAAAGCTTAGGAGAGATTGGATAGTCCAATCCTGCTTTGAGAAAAAACACCTATGGTTCCAGACTTTCCTGGGGACCTACATGAGACATATATCTATATCTACATCTAGATATCTATCTATATGCAGTGTGTGGGGG
>JAJPUD010016280.1:0-34600 GCA_023553655.1 Myrmecobius fasciatus | reverse complement strand
CCCCCCCAAAAAAATATTAAAGATAAATATCACATAATCCTCCCCACCTCATTTTGCAGACAAGGGACTGAGACCCAGAGAAAAATGACTTGACTTGCCCAAGATTACACAAGGAATTAGAAGTAGAATCTAGATTTGAATTCAGATCCTCTGCTTACAAATCTAATGGTATTGAGCATAAATTAAAAAGATTCTTATGAGGAAAGGCTTTGTAAACCTCATTGTGCTCTGTAAATCTGAGATTAACTCATCCAGTTCCTCAAAACAATTCTGGAAGGTAAAAAGGGTAGTATGATTGTACTGTTTTTAGAGATGAGGAAACTGAAGCTCAGAGAGGAGAAGTATCTTAGAGAATGAAGTGATCTATGCAGTCATACAGTTCACAAGAAGTAGAATTGAGATTCAAATCTGGATCTGCTGACTCTTCACCTAATGTTCTTGCCCCTGCCATCTTGCCTAGTGCTCCTCCTCCTTCACCATAAAGGGCCCTTAGCAAGTATTTGTGGAATTGCTTTGGCTATCATCAGTAGTAATGGGTACTACTGGTAAAATCTAAGACTGAAACAAGGAAGAAAAAAAGGGGAGAGAGGAAGAAAAAAGGAAGGAAGGAAAGAGGAAACAAGAAAGAAAGATCTGAGGTGAGAGATGATAAAGAAAAAATCTCTCAGTGATACTCAGCTTATATGAAGTTGTTTTTGCCTAAAACAACCACAAAATACCATTGTTGTGTGGTTTTTTGTGCTTGGGATCTTAATCCTATACTAGACTATAAACTCTTTGAGTAGGACTCTTATCTCCTCCCAAAGAAGCACTGTGGGTACAGCAGGAGCTTAATCAATGTTTATTATTGTTGATGTTGAAGGCATTATTTTACAAATCCACTTGTTGAAACAAAACTCTTTCAATAACTGGACCTTCCAAAGCTGGTTTAGAAGGGAGATTTGCTGAATTCCCCAGCTTCCAGTCTGTATGGTACAGTGGATAGAATGCTGGACTTACAGTCATGAAGACCTGAATCCAAATTGTGCCTCAGCCAGCCGTGTGAGTCTAAGCTAGTCTCTTAACTTCTCTCAGCTTCAGTTGTCTCATCTCTACAATAATTGTAATAAATCTGCCTCACAGGTTTGTTCTGAGGATCAAATAAAAGGACACCTGCAAAGTACTTCATCAGCCTTAAAGAACCATGTAAATAATTTGTTGCTGCTGTTATTCAGTGTCTACAACTGCAGACACCTGGTTCTTGCTTTTCCTTCCATCAGATGGGATGCAAAATCAAGGAATGTTGCAGCTAAATGGAGACTTGGAGATCATCAAATCCAACAGAAAAAGAGACGCCCAGGTATCCAGTCAGTAGGTGGGGATGGGGAGAACAAAACTGGCAAATGTGGGAAATCCCAGTAGTCCGTGATTTCCAAGGGCTTGGAAACATATTTGTTCTTTCTTAACAGAATCATCTCCTCTCTGTCTTCTCCTGCTTTTCTAGCTCCTGAATGCTCTCTTCAGACCTGCTGAGCTTCAAAAGTCAGTGCCCAAAGCTGAAATTGGCTTCAGAGAACCAGAGGCAGTGACTGTACTCAGTGAAGTATGTTTACACTCGGGGATTTATGGCTTTTATCTAAATTTAAACTTTTTGCAAGGACACTTAAGTCCTCTGCATTGGCTGTGTGGTCCGGATTCCCCCAATGTGATTATTTTTCATGGCTTTAACTCAATTTGTAGCCAGGCGGGTCATATAAAATTGCACTATAATCGGCTTTAGGAGCAAAACTAATTAAAAACTAAAATGGGAGGTATGAAGGAAAGACTGGACCAGAGCCTCGTTGCCTGCCAAAGGTACTGGACCCAAAGCCTATAAAACCAGCAAGTGAAACAGTATTGGGAAGAGCAGCTCCAGGAGCTTGGCCAGCCGGCCAGTGCTGGCCATTGTCTCAGGGTACTTCCATGCCTGCTGAGACATTTGACTCCATCAGAGATGGACCAACTTTTGGGAAACCCATCATGCTACCTGTTACTAGAAAAGACTTGTCAGAACTCAGTTTTGTTCTTCTATCCCTTTGTCCCTCCACTCTTGCCTTCTGATGATTTTTTTTTTTGATCAATGCAAGTAAGAGTTAGGAATCTGAAGATAACTCCATATGTCAGAGACCCTGTGAGTTGCTTCAGTGGTCACATTCTGGTGAGCATCCAAGGCAGACACTGGAATTTGGACTCAGTAGCCCCTTGAAGAATATGATTGTCTGTCAATAGATCAATCAGTATTTATGAAGAGGCTCCTTTTCATCAGGGAATATCAAAAAACAAACAAAGTCCTTGATTGAAAGGAGTTTGCATTATATCCAGTGAAACAACACAAATGCACATTTTTGTTGTTTATTTGTTTCAGTTGCATCCAAGTCTTTGTGACCTTATTTGAGATTTTCTTGGCAAAGATTCTGGAGGGGTTTACCATTTTCTTCTCTAGCTCATTTTACAGATGAAGAAACCAAGACAAACAGGATTAAGTGACATGCCCAGGATCACATAGACATTACACTCAGGAAGACTCATCTTCCTGATTCCAGGCCTTGCACACTATCCTGTGACCACCTAGCTGCCCATATATATACCTATAAAGAAATATAATATATATGCAAAGTAAATGCAAGGTCATTTGACAGGAAAGTCCCTACCAGTTGGAGAAGATTATGTAAGATAAGGTACTTGAGATAAGCTTTGAAGAAAGCTAGGGATTCTAAGAGTCAAGGCAAGTATATGTTTATTTGTATAAATAGTTATATACATACATATATCTGTGTATGCTTATTTAAATGTAAATACATTTTAATATATGCCTATATTTACATGCATGAATACACACATACACACACACACACACACAAGCCCAGATTTGTGTTTTCATTGGTGCTCTCTGAGATCTATCACCAGATGCCTGCTGGACATCTCCCAGGTGTCTGATTGGTACCTCCATCTCATCCTGTCTAAAATGGAACTCATTATCTTCAACCTTAAATTCTTCCTTCCTCCAGACTCACTTACTCCTGTTGAGGACACCATTGTCCTTACCCAAGTACACAACCTCACTCCTCACCTTCTTTAATATATCACCAAATTTTGTCTGTTTTATTACTTATCTGAACCTGAAAATAATATTATGAATAGAAGATCCCCTCTCTGCTCTCACATAGCCATTTTTCCCCTGGCCCTCATAATTTCTCACCTGGATTATTATAATAGTCCCTTAAATGAACTACTTACTTCCAGTCTTTCTCTCTCTCCAGTCCTCTCAATTTTGTGCCAAAATAATCTTTCTAAAAGCACATATCTGACTATATAGCTTCTCTTTCTCTAGAATCTTCAATGACTCCTATTGCCTCTTGGATAAAATAAAAATTTTTCTTCTTAGCATGTCAAAGTTACTAATAATCTGGATCCCATCTATCTATATTTTCAGACCTATTTTGCATTATTCACCTTTATATACTCTAGATTATAGCCAAAATTACTTACTTGCTATTTCATGCACTCAGTGCAAGCTTTGAGGCTGAGATGCAATGAAGTATGGATTAATTCTGTGTTCCTTGTGCTATTTTTCTAGCCTGCAATTAAAACCAAAAAAACAAACAAACAAAAAAACAAAACAAAACAAAAAAAAACAAACAAACAAAAAAACACAGGTTCTTCACCAGCCAGAATCATACTATCCATATGTAAAAGCATAGGTTACAGCAACTGGAGAAATTTTGGATGCAGTGTGAAAATTTATTTACTTTGGCAGTGTACTTTCCAGGGATGTCCACATTGATGATGAGGTTGACAAACGCATGTTGCCAGAGCTAGTTCAGTGTTCGGGAGGCTCTAAAGGAAAGTGTGGGAGAGGAGAGGTATTAAACTACCCACAAAACTGAAACTCTACAGAGCTGTTGTGCTGACCTTATTGTTGCATGCCTGTGAAACTTGGACATTATACTAGTGCCACGACAGAAAACTGAATTGCTTTCATTTGAATTGTCTTAGGAAGATTCTGAAGATCACCTGGCAAAATAAGATATCAGACATTGAGGTTCTTTCTCAAGCTGAACTGCCAGGTATTAAAACCCTATTTCAAACAGCACAACTCTGATGGGCTGGTCATTTTGTGCAAATGCCACAAGTACATTTGGCTAAAAGAGTATTTAACTGAGAACTCACACAAAGCAAGTGCTTACATGGAGGTCAGAAGAAACAGTACGAGGACACTTGCAAGGTTTCTCTGAAGAACTTTGGAATCAATTTTAAGACATAACAGATACTGGCACAGGATCATCCAGCATAGTATGCCCTCATCAAAAAAGGTCCTATGCTCTGAGCTTTTGAGCAAAATAGCTCAAAAGAAACATGAAACCCACAAATTTAGAGACAGTTCCTCTCCATATGTTCATATGGACTATTTACCCAATCTGTGGTAGAACCTTTGGAGCTCATATTAATCTGATCAGCCATAATCAGATTCACTATACCTGACAAAATCATATCATTTTGGTCCTCTTTGCAAATGAAGGACGACAACCAATCAACTTGTTTTTCCTCAAGCTTAGAGTTTCATTTCCCATCTTCAAAATTGTGCATAGGCCATCTATATGTATATTTCCTTTCTTCCCTCTATCTCTTAGAATCCTTTGCTTTCTTCAAGCTTCAACTCAAGTACTCTCTTCTGTAGCAAAGCAGTCTTGATCCCTTTAGTTGTTTATATTGCCTTCTTCCTCAATCATATTGCAGGAGTATTATGTCCCCCAGGAAAATGTAAACTCAAGAAAAAAGACTTTCATTTTTGACTTTGTATCTTCAGTGCCTGGTATGACAACTTTTATATAATAGGCACTTAAATAAATGCATTAAACTGAATTATTATCCATATGAGGACTTAGATCTTCACTTCTAACATAGGGAACTTAATTTACTATGAAAAAATATACATACCACAAAGAATGGGATTTTTGATCTTAAAAACATTGGACATTTAGAAAAATCCCCATTCAAAATTTCCCATAATTTAACATAAAGTAGATTATTTACCATCTAGGGGAGGGAGTGGGAAGAAGGGGGGTAAAAGTTGGAACACAAGGTTTTGCAAGGATCATTGTTGAAAAAATTATCCATGCATATGTTTTGAAAACAAAAAAGCTTTAATAAACTGCCAAAAAAATGAAATAAAAAAATCAAAAAAAAAATTTCCCCTAACTGCATTCCCCATCCACTGGATAGGTTACTACACCTTAAATAGCTGCATACCTTGCCTGTCCTTAATATTACAGAGGAAGAAATTGAGGTCCAAAGAAAGAAATTGTTTAGCTATTTCTAAGCACTATGGTGAACACAAAGATATGTAAAATATGGAATTTCTCAAGTTTACAATCTGGTTAGGGAGATGAACTAAAACATAAGACAAAATAAATAAAGGGGGAAAGAATGGACATTATTTTGTTAAAAGACTAAGCTTCGAATTCTTCCTTTACTGATTTATTTTACTGATAAACCTCATTTTCCTCACTTAGAGGTTGAGAGATTGACCTCTAAGTTGCCTTCCAGCTCAAAAGCCTATGAAATATAAGTTGATATCAATGTAAATTAAGATAAGATATGTCACAGGATAGATGATATAAAATTCAAGGATTTATACAATATAAATATTATAAACTCAGAGGAGAGTGAAGTCATTGGGAGTGAGGAAGTCAAGGAAGATTTCCTGAAGAAAGTGGGAGTGGAGCAGGGCTGGAAAAGATACATAGCATCCTTTGGCTAGACCAAGAAGTGGGGAGGCACATTTCAAGAAGAAGAGGTGGGGCTTTCAGTCCAGAGGAGACATGTCGGGAGGATGCTAAACAGGCCTGTTTGCTTGGAGCATTTGCAGGAGAGGAAAAGACAGGAATCAAAAATGTGAAAAGAAGACAGGTGATCAGACAGGATTCTTGAGAGCCCCATTCCTGAAATGGGTTATAAGAGACAAAGATTGGCATTGTTGGCACTTCCAAATAAGCAGTAAATTCTTATAATTCTCCCATATTCACCTCCAAATAACCATAAAATAGTGATCCAAAGCAAATCCTGGAACAGCAGAACCAACAAAAAGATGGATTATTTAGCTTAAGAAATTTGGAAGATAGACAAGAAAAATCTGCCTCATGCCAATAAGATAGGAAAGTAGTTCAGAACAGGAAGCATCCCAGCAAGTCAGCAGCAAGCTCTACTTCAGCAAAAAGTGGGAAACCCTGAACCCCAGTGTGGTGGGGCAGGCAAATGTCAACACCAGCACCAACCACATGGGTCAACATAATAAAGGGAAGAGGCAGATTCCAGCTTCAAGAACCACAGCCATACTTCACCAGAGTCCTGGACAAACAGACATCATCATGCTTCAGCATAGTCCCAGGAAAACCCAGTATGCATCAGACACCAGCACTTGAACCCCAGATCAACACCGGATAAGTTGCTAGAACCTTATAGCCTCCAATATCCCAGCTATCATCCATCCCAACCCCTCAGTGCATTAACAGACATGAGGATCCCCCATAGTTCTCAAGGTAGCATTAGTGTAGCACTAGGTAAACAGCCAGGACCTGTAGTACCTGGCACAAGAAACCTGAGACAGTGCCCCTTCCACCCTGGGAGCAGAGCTCAAATTTAAAAGAAAGGAAAAAGACCCTCAAAGATGAGTAAAACAACAACAAAAATATGACCATCGAGAATTATTATGGTAATAGGAAAAATCAAAACAACTCAGAAGACAACAATGTCAAAATATTTATGGGCAAAACTCCAAAGAAAAATGGAAAGTGGTCTCAAGCCCAGAAAGAGCCCATGGAAGAGCTTTTAAAAAGGAGCTTAAAATCATGTAAAAGAGGTAGAAGAAAAATTGGGAAAATAAATGAGAGTGATACAAGAGAATTCTGAAAAAAGAGTCAACAGCTTGAAAAAAAGAAAGTTCCTTAAAAAGTACAATTGGACAAATGAAAAAGGAGGTACAAAAGCTAACTGAGGAAAAAACTCCATAAAAATCAGAGTTGGACAAGTAGAAGCTAATGATTCTATGAGCCATCAAGAATCAATTCAGCAAATTCAAAAGAATGAAAAAAAAATTAAAAGAAAATGTAAAATACCTCATTGGGAAAACTGATCTAGAAAATAGATCTAGGAGAGTATCAGAATCATTTGAATACCTGAAAGTCATAATCAAAAGGAGGACCAGGTCAGCATCTTTCAAAAAAATCATCAAGGAAAATTGCCCTGATACTTTGGAATTAGAAGTCAAAATAAACATTGAAAGAGTCCATCAATCACCTTAGGAGAGAGATCCCAAAATAGAAACTCCATGGAATATTATAGCCAAATTATATAACTATCAAGTCAAGGAAAAAATACTGTAAGTGACTAGGAAAAAAAAAACATTCAAATACTGGGAAGCCACAAACAGAATTACACAGGACTAGAGCAACTGCAACATTAAAGGATCAGAGCTAGATCTACAACCAAGAATCACCTATCAGGTAAAATTAAGCATAATGCTTCAAGGGAAACAATGGTCATTCAATGAAATGGAAGTTTTTAAGCTTTCATTAGAAGACCAAAACTGAACAACAACAACAACAACAACAAAAAAAAAATTGCTCTCCAATGACAAGACTCAAGAGAAGCCTAAAAGGGGGAAAGAGAAAAGAAAACATAAGAGATTCAGTGGAGCTGAACTGTTTACATTCCATGCATGGGAAGATGAAACTTGCAGTTCTTAAAAGTGATTCCACTAATACTATATTTAGAAGAAATATAGACAGAAAGTACGCATATAAGATGAATTTGAGAGAATGACAACAAATAAGAGATAAGAAAGAGGAGTACACTAGGTGCAGAAGGAAGGAAGAGGCAGAATCAGGTAAATTATTTCACTTTAAGATGTCTCAAAACATTATTACAATGGAGAGAAAGATGGGTGGGTGGGAGATAGGTATTGCTTTAACCTTACTCTCATCAGTGTTGACTCAAAGAGGTAATAATATACACAGTTGAATATTGAATCTATCTTACCTAATAGGAAAATAGGAGGAGAGAAGTGTAAGTAAAGTGTGTGAGGAAGGAGTCAAGGGAAGAGAGAGAGAGACTGATAAAAGAAAAGGTAGCTTGAGAGACATGCTAGACAGAAGTAAAACATGGTTGAGGAGGGAAAGGATAAAAGGAGAGAGAAGACAAACAGCTGGAAAAATAGAATGGAGGGAAATAACATAATTAATACTCATAACTATGTATGTGAATGGATGAGCTCTCCCATAAAAGGGAAGTAGATAGCAGAGTGGCTCAAAAACTAGAATTCTTCAACATTTTTTTTTCAAAAGAAACATAGTTGAAGAAAAGATACACACACAGAATAAAAGTAAGGGATTGGAACAGAATATATTATGTTTCAGTAGAAGTTAAAAACAATAAAAGCAGAGGTAGCAATCCTGATTTTAGACAAAGCAAAAACAAAATGAATCTAATTAAAAGAGATAAGGAAGGAAATTACATCTAGCTAAAAGATACCATAGACAATAAAGTAATATAAATAGTAAACATATATGCACCCAGTGATATAGCATCCAAATTCTTAAAGGAGAAGTTAAGTCACTTAGAGAAGTTGTGACATAGATTCATGACCAAACAAGAGAAAGACAGCATTACAAAATATAAAGTAGATAATCTTGTATATATTAAATTTAAAAGCTTTTATACAAACAAAACTAATGTACCTAGCATTAGAAAGAAAGCAGAAAACTAAGGAACAATCTTGATAGCAAGTGTGCCTGAAAAAAGGCTTTATTTCTCAAATATATTGTGAACTGAGTCAAATATATAACAATACAAGTCATCTCCAATTGAGAAATACAAATTAAAACACCTCTGAGGTACCACCTCATATCTAACAGATTGGCCAATATGACAGGGCTTAAACATCATCTGACCCAGCTATCTTATTTTACAGATAAGGAAAATGGAAGCCTAGAAAGAAAGGTTAATCAATTTGTTCTAGGTCACACTGGCAGAAGTAGGATTCAAAGGCAGATCTGCTGATTGTAAATCCACTTACTTCCCTGTCCACTTCACAGAGTTGGTATAAGCACTTGGAATATAAAAGCACTAACCAAAGAAATAACAATCAGAACTCACATTTATTTTGTACTTGGCAATCATGAATTATTTTCCTTAGTAAATGATCATTGTAATCTAGTGTTTGACAAACTTAAATCCCCAAGCTTTGGGGGCAAGAATTCACTATTTGACAGAAAATTTGCTGGGAAAACTGGGAAGCAATTTGGCAGAAACTAGACAAGAGACCATCATCTCACACTGTATACCAAGATAAGATCAAACGGGGTAAATGTTTTAGATAGAAATGGTGTCAACATTATTAAATTAGGGGAGTATGGAAAAATTTACCTGTTAGATTTATGGTTAAGAGCAGAGTCTATGACCAAAGAAAAGATCACAGAAAGTAAAATGGATACTTTTGATTACATGAAATTTAAAAAGGGTTGCAAAATTAGCAGGAAAGCAGGAAACTAGGGGGAAATTTTCACAGTAAATTTTTTTTGACAAAGGTCCCATTTCTCAGGAAGTAATCAAATTTATATATTAAAGAACCCATTCCCTAATTGATAAATGATCAAAAGATGTGAATAAGCAATTTACAGAAGAAGAAATCAAAGGTATCAATAATCACATGAAAAATTGTTCTATATCATTACTGATTAGAAAAATACAAATTAAAACTGTTTACCTATCAGAATGAACAATGTGACAGAAAAGAAAAAATGACAAATGTTTGAGGAGATGAGGGAAAAACAGGGACACTAATACACTTTTGGTGGAGTTATGAACTGGTTCAACCACTCTATAAAACAATTTAGCCCTATGCCAAAAGGGCTATAAAACTGTCCATGTCCTTTAACCCAGTAACCCACTACTAGATCTGTGTCCCAAGGAGATCAAAGAAAATGGGAAGCTTTTATATATACAAAAATACTGCTGGCAAGATTGTGATAATCAAGAATTAGAAACTGATGGTAGGCCTATGAATTGGACAATGACTAAAAAAGTTGTGGTATGTAATTGTGATGGAGTACTATTGTATTATAAGAAATGATGGTTTCAGAAAGACCTGGGAAGATTTATATGAACTAATGCAAAGTGAAATAAGCAGAAGGAGGAGACTATTGTACAAATAACCATAGGATTGTAATGATCGTCAACTGAAAGTCTTAGCCGCTCTTCTTAATATAATGATCCAAGGCAATTGCAAAGGACCTATGATGAAAAATGCTATCTGCCCATACAAAGAGAACTGATTAATTCTGAGTGCAGAGTAAAGCACACCTTTTTTCTCTTTTATTTTTCTTGTTTCTTTTGTTTTTTGTTTTTCCTTTGGTAACATGGCTAATACGGAAATATTTTGCCTGATTATATAATTGATATCATACTGCTTGCCTTCTCAATGGATGGAGGAAAGCCTGGAAGGAATAAATTTGTAAATCAAATTTTTAAAAGATGAATGTTAAGAACAAAAAAATAATAATTACAATTTTTAAAATTAACAATGAAATAGGTAGTGCAAACATAATGCCCTCTTAGGATTTACTCATACCATTTTCACTAATACTATCAGGTAGGGTGTTCAGAGAATTCTGTATAACTTTGTGGATGGCTATGCACTAGAGATAATCTGTGCCCTGGAGATAAACTCATATATCTGCCCTCTTCATATGCAATTAAGTATTTGAACCTCTGACCCTTTCTAGGGTTGGAAATCTTTATCTTATTTCTGAAGGCTTTCCCTTGTTATTTCAGTGTCTCTGTCTTTCAGCCTCTGCACACCTTCAGCTTTGGCTGAAGTTTCATTCAGACATCCCCTCTTACACAGGTATTGTTGTGCTCAGTTTATAGATAAGAAAATTGAGGATTAGAACACTAAAGTATTATGGTCCCATGATTTTATCCATGGTCATACACAGCTAATAAGTAGTACATGAAGGAGTTAAGTTCAGTTTTTCTGATCCCAAATCTAAGGTTCTTTCCCCCTATTCTATCCTGTACATATTAGTTTGTGGGATAACATGCAAGAGTAATTTTCATCTCTGGCCTTCAAAACCTTAATTTGCCTGATTCTGCTTTGTGTAACCAAAAGCTTCAAGGTACAACAAATTATATTCTTATGAGGGCAATAAAGCAAAAACACCATACCATAGTATTAAGTACTCCATTCAAGGCCTTCCTAGGTCTGAGTTCCTAAAGCCAGGCTCATGGTCGTCAGTTTCTCTGAATCTAAGAACTAAAAAGAATGGCAGACTTCATCTAGTGAAACCAAGAAAAGAGAAAAAAGTCTTGCCTATATTTATACAGTGGGCCAACAATAAAATCTGAACTGGAATCTTCAACTCCTAATACTAGTTAAGGAGTTAATCTAAGGAGCTTTTATTGCTACACTGCAAACAAACTCCCCCCAAGAGGAAGCAATTTATTTATTCTCTGATATAAGTTACACCTTACAGATATCAAAGGACAGGGGATCCTTCCCTTGAATCAGAAAGGGACTTAATATGCAAGTGCCCATCTAGTTCCCAGTGATCTCTTAATCACTAAAAATGAATGACCTTTCCCCACTCCTTATCCACAATGGCCTCTGCCGTTGTTTTGTTATTGTTGTTGTTGTTGTTATGTTTACCCTTTTGACTATTTCCTTTTCCTGGATACTCTCTCCTACTTTAGTTTCTATAATGCTGCTCTTTCTCCTTCCTAGTTCTTTTGACTTTCTGGTTTCTTCTTGTCTGATGTGTAGGTTCATCAAATAAAATAATAATTGTAAATGCTTAGCACAGTGCCTGGAACACAATATGTGATATATAACTATTAGCTATTATTGTTATCATCCATCTCCTTTTCCCTACATGTGAGGTCCCATGGGGACTTTCTTCTTTCTTCTCTCTTTACTCTCACATCCAAGCTCTTCTCTCCACTCACAGTCACTTTAGTTTAGGCCTCCATCAAATTCTCTAAGTACTATGATAGAGACCTTTTAACTGAAATAGCCTCTTCCCTCTTCAAACCCTCCTTCATATAGATGCTAAAAATAATAATAATGATGATGATAATCTTCCAGTAACAGGTTTGACCATGTCACTTTCCTGTTTAAAGATCTACAGTGGCTCCCTATTGATTCAAGAATAAAATACAATCTTTATGGCATTTAAAGCCCCTTCACAATCCAATTCCAGCCTACCTTCCCACACATAACATGTAATTCTCCCTCACATATTTTGGCTTACTTGTTGTTTGCCATAAATGATACTCCATCTTCTAATCAGCTCTCTCTTGTGTTTGGAATGTTCCCCCTCCTTATCTCTACTTCTTCCAACTTCTAGCTTCCTTAAGGCCCCCTCCTTTATGAAACCATTTCTAAATCCCTAAATCCTTAATACTCACTCTCCCATCTTCCTCCTTATTGTTGATGTTCAGTCATTTCAATCATGTCCAGTTCTTCATGACCCCACTTGGGGTTTTCTTGGCAAAGATACTGGAGTGGCTTGCCATTTCCTTCTCCAGCTCATTTTACAAATGAGGAAATTTAGGCAAGCAGGTTTAAGTGACTCAGCCAGGGTCATACAATTAGTAGGTGTCTGAGGTTGGATTTGAATTTGTCTTCCTGATTCCAGATCTGGTGTTCTATCTATCCATTGTTCCACTTCTCTTCCCATTCCCATTCTCCTTAGAATTACACATTTTGTATTTACTTTTCTTAATATTTGCATGTAATTTCTCACTGCCCCAGACTACATGGTAGTTCTCCAAAGAGCAGTCTGTCAGAAAATACTATTGATACTTTGAAACCTTAGAGACTGAGTCAGAAGCTTAGGAAATTTTCTAGAGGTAAGGGATAGAGAAATAGCATAACAAAATAACAAGGGAGAAGAGAAGGGAATTGGATATAATGGGAACTGTGGGATAGGTACTGATTAGAGGGAGTAGGAAAAAACCAAGCCATAATTCTGTTAAGCATGGTGGAGGGGAAAGGAGAGAAAGAAAGGGTGGTTGATAGAGTAAGAAAGTGTTATTTTTTTGGACATAATCAATTCTGCTATTATGTGGCTTTGAGAGCAAAATAATTGTCTTTGGGTATCAATTTTTTAATCTTTTAATTTGAAAGATGGAATGGATGATTCCTGAGATTCTTCCAGCACTAGAGTCTGATGGATCTCTGAGATGACCTATTGATAGAAAAATCTTTACTCAGGTTCAGTGAGGATGACCAAGACAGAGTGGATAGGGAATCTTATTTACTTAAGTTTCTTCCCTCCTAGCCTCCAACTTCCATTTGCATTTCAACAGAAAGGAATGGCAGGGATATGCAGGTGAATGCCATCCATGGTATCTAGTTTTGGCTGGAGAAAGTTGGACTAATCACCTCAAGCTATAGATAGAAGTTGGACTCACTGTATTGAAAAAGAAACTACTTTTGGCCTCTCCACAATGCAATCATAATTAGAGGATACTTGACTTTTTTCTTATTTTTGTGAGTACAGTTAGCTATCAGGAGCTGATGTGCCATTCTCACATGTGATTTGGATTAGTCAACTCAGCTTATCCCCATAGGTTGCAGAAAGATATTGAGGCAAAGGAATCTTAAGTATATTTGTGTAGGATTTTGTCAAGACAATTTGCTTGTCTGCCCACCTAATTTGTATGACAGTTGCATCTCTGTTTTCAGTCAAATTTTATTATTCTTCCCCCAAAAAACTTCACTTTTATTTGGTCTCTTTAAAAATTTTTTGTTGCTTATCTTTCCTCATACATGAAATGGCAGAGGGAGGCTGATATGGGCCTTCCAAAATTGTGATCCATCAATGCTTACATGTGCCAATATTTGGAGAAATAGATCTGTAAGGGTGTGTGTGTGTGTGTGTGTGTGTGTGTGTGTGTCTTTTACCCCAAAGCAGACCACAGATAATCAGAGACTTAGAACTGGCAGGACCCTTATAACTGATCTAGCCCAATTCTCTTCATTTTACAAATGAGGAAGCTGCCCAGAGTCACAGAGACAGTAAATGGCAAAATGGGAGGTTTGAACCCAGGGCCTCTGAGTTCACATCCCATTGAGATTCCTCACTGCAACCAAAAAACCCATGAGAGGTGAAAGTTTTGCCTTCTATTAGAAACTCCTAGTTTGCAGTCTTTAGGCAATGCTGCTCTGACCGAGAATTGAACCAGAATATTGTAGACTTCATATTTCCCTTAGTATTATGTTAAAGAGAGCAGATCCTATTTCATTTTTATCCCAGTAGAATATAAGCTCCTTGAAGGAAGACCCAGTTTCATTTTTGTCCCCAGGACTTTGCAGTACCCAGCACACACCAAGTACTTAGTAAATACTTGTTGATTAATAATGATGATAGTAACTAGTATTTATATATCTCTTTAAGGTTTGCAAGCATTTTACAAATATTATTTCATTTTGTCCTCATAACAACTCTGGGAGGTAGATGTCATTATTATACCTATTTTACAAATGAGGAAAATGAGTTAGAGTGAGAGTTAAGTGAATTGACTTTAGACAGAAAGAAATAGCTGTATACTACCTAAAAGACTAAACTTCCTATCAAAGCTTTAGTCCTGATTTGGTCTGTGCTTCCTGGGAACTCACTCCCTTTCTGAGGTTTTGTTGTTGTTACTAACTTTTTAAGAAAAACAAAGCAAACATCTGGAACACTTTGTGGAAATCAGCATCTTGTACTCAAGACCCACCCTCACTGGAGGCAAAGCTTAAATGTTCACGGGCTCCTCAGCTGCCTGAAAATCACAACAAAGGGAAAAATTACTCAAAATCCACCTCCAATCCCTGGCCACATTGACTTTCTGAACAACTGCTCCATAGCCTTGCCAACCCCCTTCCCACACTGGAGAAACTTCCACCCCTATGACTTTACTCCCCTGAGAGTACTGCCTTCCTGGGACTACTCTTTCAGCTATTTCTCACTTCACTTGGATTCTCCAGACATTTTTATAACCTTATCAACTACTTTCCCTCTTGGATACCTTTTCTTAACCCTGCTTTTCTCCCATCTAGTTGTGTAACCTGAATCATGATCAAATCAGGTTTGCCATTCTTCTTGGGTGAAGTGTATAAATCTACTTCAATATGGTCCTAGTCACCATCCCAAGTCACCTAGTAACCTTCCAAATTGAAGGCCTTCTCTGGCCACTACTACCTTAAATGCATTTTCTCCCACTGCCCTCTACTCATTATAGTATAAGCTCCTTGAAGAGCAGGAACACTGTGGTGTTTTTATATTTGTATTTCCAGAGCTTAGCACAGTGCTTGGCAAAAAAATAAATGAATAATAAGTGGTTTTTTTTTTTCTCACTCATAAGCAGGCCCTTCTACCTTAACATTTAAGTGTTAAGGTTAACACTTAAATTGCAAACAAGTTGCAAAGTCAGATACTTTTCTTTATTTACCTTCATCACTGTTCATCATAATATGTAGCTAATGAGCTCCATCTCAGGGAAAAAAAAAAAGCATTTCAAAGAGAAAAGGCTTTCCCTAGATTTAAAACTCCCCAAGATAGAATCTAATAAGCTGATGTGATTTATCAGTGGCCTGGGAAGAGATGACAATTCAATTCAACAATAAAATATGAAGCCCAGCCCTCTGTTAGGCATAGGAAATACAAGAGATTAAATGTGTTTTAGATTTTCTCTTCTGAACCTTTGCCATTCCTCCCACCATTTATTTAAATCCTGATTAGACTTCAAGGCCTACTCAAGTCCTACTTCCTTAAGGAATCCTTCCCTGATCACTCCAGCTCACAGATAGCCATCTTCTGAATTATTCTAGCACTGATTGCTTTCCAGTCAGCAAACATTTATCAAGAATCTCTTATGTTCAAGATCCTATACCTGGAGATCCCAAAATAAAAAAAATTACACAATTTCCAGCCATAGGGAGGTTATAGCTATAAGAGGGATACAAATAGTATATGAGAAGGACATAGAAGTCAAAGACAGCCACAAAAAGTGCAAAAAGAAAGCCATCAGTTCCAGATGAAGAGATTAGAAGTAGCTTAATAGAGAAAGTGGCATCTGAGCTGGGGTAGAATCTCATCTAAGGTAGATATGTATATATATTTAAATATATAAAAAGAATTTGTTTCGTGTTATTAGTGATGTATGTATGTATAAAGAATTTATTTTGTGCTATTAGTGACTTTTTCTATGTGTTTAACTCATGGCTCAAAGGCTCATCGCTCATTTGCATGAGATTCTCCTTTTTGATGGAGATTGATAAATCAATACTTAACAACTATGAGAGTGGTTGAGTGGTGAAAGTTTCCAGTTTTAAGAAAAAAGACATAGTTGCAGATTCTTTTCAGGTCCCTAGAGAGAAAAAAAGGCTCTGGGAGAAATTGACATATAGAGGAGTAAATGTCTCAATCATTCCAGCCTTACAACACTAGAGATTTAGGGAAATTTTCCTTTGAGTAAGATCTCAGACTGTCTTTTATCAACCTGAATTATTTCACTCTCAGTAAGAGAGTTCATTTTACTCTTCATATTTTTTGTTATATTCTCATCTGTATGTCTTCTCTGGTTTCTGCATGATGTCAGTTTGAATAAATGGGTTTATTTGCTGTGTGTTCACTGTGTAAGCAGAATTTGGTAAGCTTGGAGTCAAGCCATAGATATTTAGCTTCCTTCCCCTTTAAGAAATATCAATCAGAAGCTTAGCCTGAACCTAAAAATTATTTTCTCTTGACTAATAAAATTGGGGGGGGGAGATACATATAATTCTAGCTCAATATTCTTTTTCTGAGGAAAACACTTGCTTGTAGCCCTAATCTCTGCCTCTCTTTTTAGCAGGAATCAAAGTCTCATTTGGAGAAAAGTAGATGGAAAAGATTCTAGATACATTTATTCTTCCTTTCCTGAGTCACATCTAGACAGACCCAGGTGGATACACATAGCTTCCAAAGACAAAACATAGCACATATACTCTCCATCTGAGATCTGTCTTGCCAACTATGTTACAACCTTCATGAGGGTGTGGGTCCTATGGTATAGCTTGTCACCTACTATCATGCAAAAGTATATTGGGCTTGAAAACCCAATTTTAGGGAGTTTACAATTGTTCTGGGGACAAATCTAACACATGGAAAATAGCCTACTCCTTTTCCTAACATTTGTCCAATTCACAAACTGTCATTGGTAGAAGGGATCCCAGTAGCCATCGAGACCAACTCAAACTTGAACAAGAATTTCTTCTCTATAAACACAGTATTTATTAAATGCTTACTATGTGCTAAACAATGGAGATACAAAGATAGGAAAGTAAGATAGTCTCTGCCCTCAATGAGTTTATATTTTAATAGGGAAAGACAATATATATAGAAAGGGTGGTGATTTGAAGGGGTGGGAATGGAGAAGTTATGGTATAGAGATATTCAGAAAGTGAAGTGAAAGCCTGAATAAAACAGGAATAATAAGGCAGAAGCTTGCCTATCAAAACCCAGTGGAGTTCTTGGAGAGGAGTTCAAGTTTCTAATAGGGAGGAAGTAGAAATGGCAATCCAAGTGGAGAGCACATTGCATGGACATTAGAGTAAGTTTTTGTTTTTGTTTTTTTTAAGTGATCATCCAACTTTTGCTTACAGACTTCTAGTAATGGGGAACCCATTCCTTTCTTATGTAAATTCATCTGACCTGAGGAGCCCACAAGCTGTTAGGAAATTTTTCATGACATTGAACCCAAATTTGCTTCTTGACAACTTCCACCCACAGTTTACAGCTCTTTCCTCTGGGGTCAAGCAGAACTAATCTAATCCCTCTTTTAAGGACAGCCCTTCAAATATTTGAAGACAGCTATCACGTCATCTCTAAGTCTTCTCTTCTCCAGGCTAAACATCTTTAGTTCATCCCACTAGTCCTCATAGGGCATAGAAATCAAAGCTCTTCTCAATCCTAGTTGCCCTTACTGGGATACTCTCCAGCTTCTTGGATCAATGGCATTCTGGGGAAAGGGGTCTTACAAAGGCCCCAGTAAAGACTCTCTTTCTTCTAAAATCATAACAGTGGATTCTGGCCTATTGAACTGGATCTGAAATCCTAACACAATTTGTGATTCATTACTGGGGACCTCAGCCACACCCTGAAGCCCATGTCCAATTTCACACGTTTAATGAACTCCATACTTTAAATATGTGGCCTGTAAAATCTGATTTACACTGCTATTAAAATACTTGGTGCTTAAAAAATGAATGTAAAAAGTATGTATTTGTGCACAGAAAAAAATGGGGGGTTTTTGAGGCATTAATTCACTCTAAAGCATATAAATGTTCCCTAAAGCATTATTTCTTCTGCAATATTTCTTTCAGCACCTCAAATTTAGTTACCGACTTTTTAAAAAGTGGCTGTGTTAGGTTACACACTGGTGGAAACCTGCCACCATGTAATTGTCAGTTCTCTGGAAGGTAAGTTAAGTTGACAGCTTAGTGCATGACATTCTGCAGATTCCCTGATTAGTGCTTACCTACTGCTATAATAAAACCCCCATATTAAGTCTACACTGACCTGTGGACTTCTTGAAACCTGATGAATTGACTCTTTTTTTTTTTTTTAAATTCAAGCTCGATCCTCATTTATTGGATGTTAACACCTGATATTTCCTTAGTCTCCATTTCACTGGGTGTCTTACTGCTTGATGGTTACTAGCTCAAGCCTGGTTGGCCACTGACCTACTTGGCACGGTTACAAATTAGACGTGGCATGACATAGTAGAAATAGCACTGGTTTTAAAAGTATATGAACTGGAATCAAATATCCGCAGTTACTACTTCAATGACATAGCATGGGAGAGCAATGAAATTATGTAGCTCATGGTTCAAAGATTAAGATTGGTTTAAATCCCAATATTTAGCAACTGTGTGACCATTGGCATATGGCTTAACTTCCCTGGACTTCAGTTGCCTCATCTGTCATTGGAGGGGTTAATCAAAAGGGCCTCTAAAGTCCCTCTCAGCTCTAAATTTCTGATTCTCCAAATGGCCATGTCATCCTCTCAAAGTCTCAATTCCTCATCTGTAAAATCAGTACAATACTAGCACCTTTCTCACATGGTTATTGTGAATTTCAAATAAAAAAAGAATATTAAACATTCTTGTATATTTTAAAGAATTACATAAATGTGAGCTTTGTTATTACTTGTTTATCTTTCTTCTGTAAAATGTGGGCATATAACATAATATAATATAATTCTAATGCCTCTTCCATTCTAGAGATGAAAATAATTAAAGCAAATATTAAACACTTACTCTATTACAGGCATGCTAAAAGGTAGTTATGAGCAGTCAAGAAAACCCCTGGACAGAGCTGGTGGCAGGGAAGTGAACTAGGGATCAGGTTTCAGGGAAAATAAGGTGAAAGCTCACCTATCAGAGGCCAGGTGCTCCCAGGGACAGAGCCATTAAAGCACCCTGATGATAAATTAACAGAGAGGTCAGTATCTTCCATGATAGCAAGAGCAACAAAGGATCATTCTCAATGGTATCCATACAGATACTTTGTCCAAGTCACATCTCTGAGACTCAGTTTCTTCTTCTGTAAAATGTGGGCATATATTGTTGGTGGAGCTGTGAACGGATACAGCCATTCTGGAGAACAATTTGGAGCTATGCTCAAAAAGTTATCAAACTGTGCATACCCTTTGACCCAGCAGCATTTCTATTGGGCTTATATCCCAAAGAAATCATAAAGGAAGGAAAAGGCCCCACATGTGCAAGAATGTTTGTGGCAGCCCTTTTTGTAGTGGCTAGAAACTGGAAATTGAATAGATGCCCTTCAATTGGAGAATGGCTGAATAAATTATGGTATATGAATATTATGGAATATTATTGTTCTGTAAGAAATGACCAGCAAAATGATTTCAGAGAGGCCTGGAGAGACTTACATGAACTGATGCTGAGTGAAATGAGCAGAACCAGGAGATCATTGTACACGGCAACAACAGTACTATATGACGATCAATTCTGATGGACATGGCTCTCTTCAACAATGAAATGTTTCAAACCACCTCCAATTGTTCACTGAAGAAAGCCATATACACCCAGAGAGAGGGATGTGAAATGTGGACCACAACATAACATTCTCATACTCCTTGATTGATGTTTGCTTACATTGTGTTTCCTTTGTCTGATATATCGTTTGTGTAGACAAGATTTTTCTTGCACAACAATGACAAGTTTGGAAATATGTATACATATATTCGATTTGCCAATATTTTGACATAGTTAACATGTGGTGGATATCCTGCCATCTAGGGGAGGGGTGGGGAGTTGGGGGGAAAAATTTGTAACGGAAAGCTATGTAAGGGTTATTGTTGAAGAATTACCCACACATATGTTATGCAAATAAAATTTAAAAAAAAAATAAAAAAAAAAAGAAAATGTGGGCATATAACAATATAATCTCTAAAGTCTTTTCCATTCTAGAGATAAAGATAATTAAAGCAAATATTAGATATTTGCTCTATTATAGGCATACTAAAAAGTAGAGATATAAATATGAACAGTCAAGAAAATCCCTGGACAGAGCTAGTGGCAGGGAAGTGAACTAGGGACCAGGTTTCAGGGAAGATAAGGTGAAAGCTCACCTATCAGAACCTAGTGCTCCCAGGGACAGAGCCATTAAAGTACCTTGATGGAGAATTAACAGAGAGATGAGTGTCTTCCATGATAGCAAGAGCAACAAAGGATCATTTTCAATGGTATCCATAAAGATAATGTTTCAGTCATTTAAGCTTCTTGGGCCAAATGATTTGAAGTTGGAATGAGTATTTAGTGTCAAAGATCCATAGGCTACTAACTACCATGGTCAGATCAGGTCAAACACACCAACTACCAAACTAACAATTTTTTTTTTCAGAGATAGAGGAGTAATGAGGAAAGTGTGCATGTGTGTTCAAGATATCTCATTCTTTCTGTTTCTGGGATCAAATGAGATAAGGTTTGTAAAGCTCTTAGCACCATGTCTGATGCATAGTAATTGCTAAATATTTTCTTTCTTCTTTCCTCTCTTCCTTCCACCTTCATTTCTTTCTTTCCTACTCACTTTTTTTTCTCCCTCCCTTGCTCTTTCCCTTCCTTTTTCTCTTCCCTTTCCTTCCTTCCTTCTTTCCCTCTTCTCTTCCTCCCTTCCTTCCCTCCTCCCTCTAATTTCTAATAAAGATACTAGCTGTATTTCATTCCCAGCTTCTATAGAGTAGGAAAGGGATATCTATACATGTGTTCTTTGTAACAAAATTCTGCTATAACAGAACAATGTAAGACTGATGACCCAGGAGAATAATGTAATTGTATTTCCATTCCAACACACCTTCTTTTAGCCTTGTGTGGATCCCTCCAGGATTCCTCATGAAAGACAGTATTTCTTTTTTCCCATTCTAATCACACAGAAAGATAAACTGCTTTCAGAGATATGATTTTGATATAGGCAAGAGAATTATGAGCTAGAATGTCTCTTTTTTTAGCCTGGGCCACTACCTCAACTTCTACTGAAGAATATGTCAAGCCAATCCTCAAATACTAAGTGAAAGAATTGGATCATTGCATTGTTTCACTTATTGTCTGACTCCTTGAATGTCTCTTCTTCTCAATGTCTCTATCTCTTCAAAGATATGTGCTGTATGTCCTAAACTCTAAGCAGAGAGAATCCATTTTACAGATATAATCATTAAGTCTTTGAATGGAAAGATGTGAATATCATCTATAACCCTAAATCAAAGAGTTTACTCTCATGCCATACCAGCTAAAGCTGTGGTGAGGTGTTCCATGAAATCCAGAAGCTGTCCCTTTGATTTATCAGTCAAACTATTAAGCATAAAAGATGCCTAGCTACTCAGGTATATGGGGAAAGAATGAGAAAGCAAGAACATTTAAGAGCGAATAGATGTTAAGGTTCATGAATGTGATTATTCCAGGGTCTGCTGTCATAGTTGTCATAATGGAGACTATCCAGGTTACTATATCATGTGTAACAGTGAAAAAAAATTGATAGCTAACATTTATAAAGAAGCTAGTAGTTGCTAGACACTGTGCTAAGCACTTTATAAATATTAATCTCATTGGATCCCCATAATAACTCTGGGACATAAGTGTTGTCATTATCCCCTTTTTAGGAAACTGAGGCAGACAGAGATTAAGTGACTTGCCCAAAATCACGAAGCTAGTAAGATGTGAGGCCAAATCTTAATTAAGTCAAATCTTCCTGACTCTAAACCCAGAGATCTATCCACTGAGTCATCTGATTCAGTCTCAATGAAAGTAGGATTTAGCTCCAACTATTCAATCTTTACCCAGCCTTCAATTTTCCTGCTTAAGTTCCATTCCTCCTAAATCTTCCTGAAGGTTCTAGATCTAGATCTAGACCTACAGTGATCTCTCTTCTGTGATATCTTGATTAATGATTATCTCTTCCAATCCCTTTTTCAGGAATGTCCCAAACAAGATTCTCTTCAGTTCCCTCTCTCTCCATCTCCTTCACAACCTAGTTACTTTGCTGTTGTTCCATTATACTCTTTCTTCTTCCCCACTCTCCTCCAGTTCTAGAATCATAATTCTGTTCTTGGGTTATTTCAGTCATGTCTGACTCTTCATGACCTCATTTGGAGTTTTCTTGGCAAAGATATTGGAGTGATTTGCCATTTCCTTCTCCAGCTCATTTTACAGATGAGGAACTGAGGCAAACAGTTAAGTGACTTGACCAGGGTCACACAGATAGTGTTTGAATCTGGATTTGAACTCAGAAAGATAAGTACCAGCCCCAGCTCTCTGTGCACTCTGGCACCTCCTAGCGGTCCTCAGAACCATAAACCATGATCAAATCAATTGCTTTTACTCCTGAAAGGAATGTGTTAGCTTCCCCCCTCTGTCCTCACTCACCATCCTGAACTTCCTAAAGCAAAGCACCTCTTCCTAGACTACCAATCCTCCTCTGTGTTGCCAGATCCCCCACATTATTAGACTATAAGCACTTTGAAGGCAAGAATTATATTTGTTTTTCTATTTTACACCCTAAACTTCAGCACAGAGCTTGACACTTAATAAATGTTTTTTATACATTCATTTTAAAGTTTTCTATCTCTCCTACTGGACTAGACCACAAACTGCTTGAGGATAGAGACTGTAAATTCTTTAAAAAGTTACTTCAAACAGTAATAAAATAATGATTATTGTTTATCTTCCTCAACAGCACATAGTAGTGTTTTTCACACAGCAAGTGCTCAACAAACAATTGTTCATAAGAGAATGGAATGCAAGTATGAACAAGCAAATGAATGAATGAGTAAGCTCATCTTGCACTTACTGTATGCAATTAGGGTTGCATCATTTACTACCTTGTTCTCTAATTTGTTCATGTGATCATCTTACTTCCTCCAAGGCAAACATCCCCAAAATGACCTATAATGTGTTTCATTTTGCAGTTTACAAGATGGTTTACAAACATCACTTCACTTGTCTATCATAACTATCCTGTGAAGTATGCAGGACCAGTATTATTATGCTGTGCAGATGAAGCCCAAAGAGATCACATGACCTACTCAGTGTTGCAAGAACATAGATTTAAAGCTAGAATGGACCTTAGAAATTTTCAACTCACTCATTTTATAAGTAAAGAAACTGGGTCAGGAAGGTTGAAGGGAAATGTTGAAGGTTAATTAAGCAGCTCACAAGTAACTGGAGTGAGATCTGAACACAGGTCTTCCTGACTTGAGTTTTCTAACCTATACTACCTTTCTGATAATGGCAGTAGCAACTATAGAACTCAGTCCTGATTCTGTTTCACAAAAAAGACTACCCCCAGGTCACCACATGAAGAGCTGGGGACAAAGTGGGACCCTTGCCAATCAAATGATTATATTGCTAAAGGTCATCCCTATTGAGAATGCACCTTCCTTGTTTATAGCAGCTCTTTTTGTGGCAAGGAATTGGAAACTGAGTAGATGTCCATCAGTTGAGGAATGGTGAATAAGTTATGGTATATGAATGTAATGAAATATTATTGTTCTATAAGAAAAGATGAGTGGACTGATTTTGGAAAAGCCTGGAACGATGCTGAATGAAGTGAACGGAACCAAGAGAATATTGTACTCAATAACAAGATTATGTGATGATCAACTGTGATGGACTTGGCTCTTTTCAATAATGAAGTGATTCAAGGCAATTCCAATAGATTTGCTGGAAAGAACTATCCAGAGAGAGAAGAATGGAGACTGAATGTGAATTAAAGCATAGTATTTTCATCTTCTTGTTGTTGGTTTGCTTTTTTTCCTATGTGTTTTTCCCTTTTGTTCTGATTTTTCTCGTACAGCATGATGCATGTGGAAATATGTTTAGAAGAATTGCACAGGTTTAACCTATATTAGATTATTTGCTGTCTTAGGGAGCAGGAGAGGGATAGAGAGGGAGAAAAAGAGCAGAAGAGGGATAGAGAGGGAGAAAAAATTGGAACACAAGGTTTTGCAAAAGTGAATGTTGAAAACTATTTTTGCATGTATTTAGAAAAACAAAGAGACAGAAATACAGACAAACAGAAAGTGGTGAGAAAGAGACAGAAAGACAGAGACAGAGAGAGAGAGAGAGAGAGAGAGAGACAAAGAGACAAAGAAAGAAACAGAGAGAAAGAGAGAGAGAGAAGAGAGAGAAGGAAAGAGAGACAGAGAGACAGAGACAGAGAGAAAGGGAGGAAAGGAGAAAGGGAGAGAAAGAGAAAGAGAGAGAATATATCTTCCTATCCTCTGTTTATGGTCCTAGTTTGATAACATCACTCAGTTTTCTTCCCTAGTCAGTAACAAGGAACTCAAAAAAATACTTTGCTTGTTCATCTTTGATGTGTTTACCCAAAGAATCATAGGAGCTTAGCCTTAGCTCTGGAAAGGACCTCTGAAGTCATCTATTCCACACACACTCTTATTTTACAGATCAGAAAACTGAGGAATGGTGAGATTAAATGACTTGCCTAAGGTTACCTAGGTACATAGTAAGGGACAGAGGCAGAGTTTGAAGTTTATTTTTCTAGTTCCAATCCCAATGCTCTTTCTGCAGCGCCATGCTACACATGGCTTGGCCACTAGGTGGCACACTGGCTAGAATGGCAAACAAGACACAAGCACCTGAGATTGAACCCTACCTCAGATACTTTACTACAGGTACTGGACAAGTCAATTAACTTTTCTTATCCTGAGTTGTCTCATCTTTAAAATAGCAATAATAATAGAACCCACCTCACAGGGTCATTTTATGAGATTATATAAAGGACTTTACAAATTTAAAGTATCCTATAAAATTTATCATGATGATGATTATGTATTAGTGCTTATCATAGCTACCTTGCCTAATAGACCATAAGCTCTTAATAGAAAAAAAAAAACCTAGATCTTATTTAAATTTGCATTTCCTCCTACTCCTAGCATAGCAGACTCTTTGTTGAATTGAATTCTCTTTGTCTCATTTATCTCTAACTCTGAGTGCCTGGAACATAGTGAGCACTAATAAGTACTCACTCTGTCTATCTGTCTGTCCATCTATCCACCTGTCTATTTTCCTATATATCTGTCTTTTACCATACTATTGAAATCTATCATTCTCCTTCTTAGGAAAAGCCTCCTTTAATCTCTTGTCAACAGCAATGACTTTAGCAGCTCCTCCAAGTCTCCTAGATTTGTGCTAGTCAGAGCCTCTTTTCCTTCTCAGCTTCCAAAGGTCTTGTTTCTGCCTGGAGCCAAAGCAAGACAGCTCTGCAATGCATTTGTGGCTCCATTAACAAATTCAATATGTGTTCAGTCATCACTTTTTCCCCTCTCCTCCCCTTCCCCATCAGCTAGTCTTGTGCTTCGGGCAATAAAATAAAATAAAATCTCATATTTCTAGAGCATACTTTGCAACAGTTCTGTGGGTTAGATAGTGCAAGTATCATTGTGCCTATTTTTCAGATGAAAAAACTAATTCTAAGATGGGGGGAGAAATAAACTAATTTGCCCCGCATCAGCCAATAAGTTGGTCAGCACACAATTATTAAACATCTCCTATGTACCAGACATTGTGCTAAGAGCTAGAGATGTAAAGAACAGCAAAACCCAAACTCATCCCTGACTAGGAGCTCAAATTCTAAGGAAGGGAGATAGCATCTGTAGTTAATTGGTAAATGCAGGGAGCTAAAACTCAATCCCTACCACTCTTTCCACTCCCCTCCCCCCCCAGAGGTCCCAGTGGAGCCAATACTTGATTGTCCATCAGACACAGATAGATGACACCTACAAGGTATTAATCTCATAATCCAACAACAGCCCATCAACTTAAATCCTATCCATTCAACTTTTTGCCTGTGCCAACAAAATAGCATGAAATGTATTTCAACCCATCATTCTCCGAAGTTAAGTTTTTAATGACTACAAAATACAAAGTCAACTTTTTTTAATAAGCAAAAATCTACTTTCTCTTTCTTCTATCTCCTCCACCTTCTTTCTTTCAGTGAAATGGCCTTAGAGAAATTTAAGAGGGAAGCAAAAGACCTGGAGAATACATCAATTTTTTTAAAGTTAAAGGTATCATTATAATATCACAATCCAGCCAAACTGGACTTCTTCCTATTCATTACACACGACATACCATCTACTCTTTTTATGACTTTGCATGAGCTTTCCCCCATGCTTGGAATGCCCACCTCCTCACTTCTGCCTCACTAATTTCCCTCAAACTCCAACTCAAATATCACCTTCTACACTATGTCTTTCCTCATCTTCTCCAGCTGTAAGTGGTCTCTCCTGCAAAATTATTTTGCATTTATATTTATCTTGTATATACTTGTATGCAAATATGTTATCTCTCCTAATAGAATATAAAAATTTCAAGGACAAGGCTTCTTTCTTTCCTTCTTTTTTTCTTTCTCCTTTCTTCTCTTTTCCCTTTGCTTTTCTTGAATTTTAACAACTGTGAAACACAAAATCTTTTTTTTAACAAAAATCTTTCTCTCTATTTTATCTTCCCTTTTTCTTTTTTGAAAAAAGATAAGAAAAGAAAATCATTGTAATGAATATGCACATTGTTGGTGGAGTTGTGAACTGATCCTACCATTCTGGGAGCAATTTGTTACTCTGCCCAAAGGGCTATCAAACTGTGCATAACCTTTGATCCAGCAGTGGCTCTACTGGGTCTGTAACCCAAAGAGATTATAAAAAACAGAATAGGACCCACATGTGCAAAAATATTTGTAGCTGCCCTTTTTTTGTAGTGGCAAGGAACTAGAAACTGAATGGATGCTCATCAAGAGAATGCCTGAATAAGTTATTGTATATGAAATGTTATGGAATAGTATTGTTCTATAAGAAACAATCAGCAGGATGATTTGAGAAAGGCCTGGAGAGATTTACATGAACTGATGTTAAGTGAAGTGAGTGGAACCAAGAGAACATTGATTATAAACAAGAGTATGTGAAGATCAATTGTGACAGACTCGGCTCTTTTCAACAGCGAGGTGATCCAGGACAATTCCAATGGTCTTGTGATGGAGAAAGCCATCTGCACCCAGAGAGAGGACTGTGGGGACTGAATGTAGATCACAACATAGCATTTTCACCTCTTTTGTTGTTGTTTGCTTGCATTTTGTTTTCTTTCTCACTTTTTTCCCTTTTTGATCTGATTTTTCTTGTGCAGTGTAATTATGCAAATATACAGAGAATTGCACATGATTAATATATATTGGATTACTTCCTGTCTAAGGGAGGGGGTAGGGGAAGGAAAGGAGAAAAATTTGGAACACAAGATTTTGCAAAGGTGAATGTTGGGAACTGTTTTTGCATGTATTTTGAAAATAAAATGCTATTATATAATAAATATGCATTGTTATTAGATTCCAACAATAGTCATATACAAAAAAATGTATATCTCAATCTGCATCCCTAATCTATTACTTTCTGTATGACAGTGGATGAGATGTTTTGTCACGAGTCTTCTGGAATCATTTTTGGTGACGGCATTGATCAGCATTCTTAAGTCTTTCAAATTGCTTGCCAATCCAATGTTTATACAATTATGTAAATTGTTTACCTGGTTCTGCTCTCTTCATTTTGCATCAGTTCAGGTTTCTCTGAAAATAGCTCCTTCATTACTTCTTACAATAGTATTCTCATCACATTTATATACCATAATTTATTCAGCCATTCCTCAAACTGATGGGCATTCTCTATGTTTCGGTTCCTTGTCAGAACAAAAAGAAATATGTTGTTTCTGGTTCCTCTGGGGGCAAAGACCTAGCAATGATGTCACTGAGTCCTTGGTGCATCATCAACTGTACTTAGCACAGTATCTAACTACCAAATAGTTGGTGAATTTGGAGTGTTGTAGAGCCAATTACTGCACTCGGTAACGGTCAGAGCAAATGTTTTCTGAAGCCTCTTCCAACTCTAAGGTTGGAACTCCAACATTTTGCTAGTGTAACAGTCCTTGGGCTACTTAACCTGAATTCCCTAACAGGTCACCTGTCTTAAGGACTTTACCTCACCTAACTCAGAAACCCAAAGGGAAGCCCAGGAGCCTGTCCTGCAGACAGGATTGGGCAGCTGTTCTCACATGGCCATGCTCAACTCCTTTACTATTCCCCAAAGCTTCTAGAGTGAGCCAGGCTCTAATCGACTCTGAGTGATGACATCACCACTGCTGATTCATAACTCAGACCCTTTACCCCAGGAAGAATTCCAAAAAGAGCTTTGCTTGTCACAAGATAGAAGGGGTCGGTGGCAATTGCTTCTGATACAGAATGTGGCAATTCACTGGGAATTGCTATGTCAAGAACAGGGTAAGAGGGCAGCCTTTGTACAGTATGGAGCCAATTCTCAGAGATGTTATTCTGGGACTTTCTCTGGCATTTCTCCATGACCCAGGATGCAAAGGAATGCCACGTCTTAGAAATGATGGATGTCATTCCCTCAGTGGATTAGCTGCTAGTTGAATGATTCATTTATTACGTCTCTGATCTTCAGACCCTTACCATTCCCTTAGCTACTGCTTCATCAGTTCTTTCATTCAATGATTCAAAAAACATTTGTTTCATTCCATAAATATAAAATATAAACACTTGTTTTATTTCAACAAATTAAAAATGAAATTATTTTTTTAAAACCCACAGATTTGTTAAGCTTCATGAGGGCAAGAATTTTGGTCTTTGTAGCCCCAGCATCTACCATGTGGCATTTGGCACAGAGTATGTGCTTTATTGTTGACTTGCTGTTTTTATGCGCCAGGCACTTAGTTAAACACTGGGGATAAGAATTATTTTGATAAATTAGAGTGTCCAAAATTGGACAACCAGGATAATGAAGGGACTTTAGATCAGTCATTTGAGGATTACTTGGATAATCTGGAGATATTTAGCCTCAAGGAAAAAAAAATTTAAGAACAAGGATGTGTTGGAGCCAATACCCAAGACAATTTTTAAATTTTTGGTGTGAATTTTTATACTTTGTACAAAGCAGGGTTTGATTTATTACTTTGTGGGTTGTCTAGACTTAAGAAAGCATAGAGGAAATGGTGATAATGCAGGTTTACCTAAGAAGACTAAAATGCTTATAATTCTTTTTTGTTGCTATTGTTAATCATTTGGCAGCACAGCCCTTTTTAGAAGGTACCTAGTACCTGTCTTCAAATATTTGAAGGGTTGTCACATGCGAAAAGAAAAAGAATAGATTTGCTCTATATAGTCCCAAAGGAAAAAATCAGGAGCAATGCAAAAAAGCTAAAAAGAGGCAAATTTAAGCTAAAGAAAAGGGAAAACTTTTTTTAACAATGAGAGCTAAGTAGAAGAACTGGCAGAAGTCATCTTGGGAAATAGAAAGTGAGCTCTCCATCACCAAAATGTTTTAAGTAAAAGCTAGTGGAAAGTTGGCAGAGTATATTAGCGAGGGGATTTTTGGATGAGATGATCTTTAAGATTCAGTTCTTTTGTGTCCCTCCATGCTAATTCTGGAAAGTATTAGGATGAAAGACTCTCTTCTTGAGATCCTTGTGCCTTAGCTTCCTCATCTGCAAAATGAGGGGATTGACTTGATAGTATCTGAGGTCTTTTCCAGCTTTAATTCTAGGATCCTTTCATCTCTGATCCCTGATGGATGGTCATACTATACACAGAGGCTAAGCCCAAGTCTTTCTATCTATGACTAGCCCTATCATTTTACAGGTGAGAAAACCTAGGAAAGGAAAGTGACTTCTCTAAGGTCATACAAGTATCAAGTGGCAATAATGTAGTAGAGAGACTGCTGTATTTAAAGTCAGAAATACCTAGCCTCAGCCCCTTATAAGCATTTACTGTCCCCTGTCAACTTCCATTACTTTGTCTGTACTATAGGAATATAATAGCATTTCACAGATTTGTCATGAGATCTAAATGAATGAAATCTAAAACCCTTTGCAAACCCTAAAGCACTATATAATGCTATATATTATAAATCTAGAATAACTAGGTGGCACAGCAGATAGAACACCAGGCCTGGAAATAGAACAGCCTGAGTTCAAATCTAGATTAGACATTTACTAGATGTGACTCTAGGCAAGTCACTTAAATCTGGTTGCCTCAGTTTCCTCATTTATAAAATGACCTGAAGAAGGAAATGACAAACCCTTAGTATCTTTGCCAAGAAAACCTTAAATGGGGTCATAAAGAGAGGAGCATGACTGAAACAATTGGACAACAACAATCATAAATCTAAAGCTGGGAGGAAACTTTAAAAAAATTTTTTAAATAAAAATAAATAAAATAAACAACCAAAAATAAATAAAAATTAAGTTAAATTAAAAATTAAAATTTTAAAAATATTAAAATTAAATAAATCTAAATCTGGAAAGGCCATATGATCCAAGTCCTTTCTTTTACAAATGAAGAAACCAAGGCTCAAGGAGTTTAAGTTATTTGCCTACGCAAATAGTAAGTTTCAAGGGTAAGATTTGAATTCTTGACCTCTGACTCCAGAACTAGGACTGTAACCCTAAAAAGTGTTTGGTTAACCATAAAGTTGGTTAATAGTGTCACAAAACATCTTCCCTAAAGATAGCTTTTAAGCCCTGAGAAGAATAAGACTCCTTTGGATTTATAATGCATTTTTTCCCCCAAAGTTGCTGAAAGGTTCCACCTATCATAATAACCCAGTTGCCATTCTCACAATATTTCTGGGCCATAAGAGGATGGTAGCTTCTAGATCTTTCCTGAGCACTAAGACATTTGTTTCACAGAAAACACTGACATCTGCACAGCCCAGTCCAACTTCAGGAGTTCTTTGGACTGATCCTTGCTACTTCTGGTGATGGGTTGACTAAATACAATTATGCAAAGTTATGTGCATAGAGAGTAACATCTTGCACTCTAATTATTGACCAAATCTTTGAAAGAATTCCTGTATAATTTTCCAGAGTAATCAATTCACCTCTTTTCCTTGTCTTGATTAATGTTGTGGGCCAATCTGAGGTCTTCCTTTCCACCACCACCCCTGCATCAGTCCCCCTCACCCCAAATAAACAGAGCTCTGGATATCATTAGCTACTCCAACTACATTAAAAAAAAAATCTGTTTCACATAAAAGGACAAATGAGAATAAATATTCCCCCATCTTTAATGTACTAACTACATTCTTTTCCACAGATTGTTCTTGTTATTATTTCTCCATTTGAGAGGAATTTGAACACAGTTTTCCTTCTTCAGCCCATGATTGCAAAGAGCTAAGGGGCTTGGAAATCTGACACAAGTCAGTAAGCTCTGAAAATGTGGCAGCTTCTAAGAATTTGAGATGCTCTGCTTTTCTCTACCTATTTACTCTGCACTCCCTTACTCCCCCTCATCTCTTGATTTGATATTACTGGTTTATGCTATACTCCCTTTCCAACTCTTATAAATAAAACATTCAGCAGAGCAATCATGCCCTGGACAATGCTGAACAGAGAAGCCAAAATATTATCTGATGAAGGAAAAAGAGAAGAAACTACCTCATAACAAGGTAATTTTTTACTTTCATTCAAGGAATAGACAAACAACAATCACAATATAAGAAAAAATTAGCCTTCAAAAAAAGATATCATTTACTTAGTGTTGGTAGGCCAAGAATCACCCTTTATAAATATATGAATATAGGTCTAAAACTGGAAGGGACTGTCTAGTCCATCTTGCTCATCTTACAAATAAGGACACTGAGGCTCAGGAAGTTGTGATTTCCCCATTGTTACAAGGAGGTAGGATATGAATCCAGCTCCTCTAATTCCACACCCGATGTTCTATCCACTGTACCTGGACTCTTGTTACTACAGTAATGAGGTCATCCACATGCATTCTTATGAGCAACAACAGCATGAAAGAAAAAACAAAAAACAAAAAACAGCTGGCCATGGTTAGTAGCCATTTGGAAAGGAGCAGAACTAACTGGACTATGAAGTTCAACCAGGTGATCCCACCCTTCCTAGCACCATGCTCTACCTAATCCTACACATTTTGAATAGACTGAAACTTATGGTTGAAGACATATTCCCCTCCCCCCACACCCTTTTTCTTCCTTCTGAACTTTACAATCTGTCTTATAAAGTAAAGCTGTCCACTAAAACCACTATTTCTGACCTATCTGGAATTGGAGGGGAAAAAAGTGCTTCACTTTAAATTTATTAGAAAATGGAGGCTGGGGAACTATAAAAATAAGTCCATGTTATTAAAACAAGCAGACAGAAATTGTAGGTTGAACTCTGGCGAATATGACCATATGTGGTGAGAACAACACCTTTGCCCACATAGCTAAGTTCTCCCCAACCTTTTTTGGAAACGAGGATTGGGGGTGTCCCATTTTAAGAATAAAACCTTGACATATTTCTTATAGAATGTGTCGGAAAGCTAAGTGGACAGCTTAACTTTAATTGCGTCCCTGCCAGAAGGCAAGACCTTTTTCAAAATGTGGTGGTGTGGAGAATTCAAACAATGGGGAAGAATACCCTGGAATTGGCGTTTCTTTTGGTAGAACTACAACTGTAAATTTATCTCGGGGATGCGTGAGCCTCCAAAAATCCGCCAGCCCCTGCGGTGCTTACAAGACCACAGCCACATGAGGAATGAAATTAAACCCCATGGAAATCTTTGACATTTCTAACATTATGCAATATTTGGGTGAAAAGAAAGACAGGAAGATGGGAGGGGTACAGGGAGGAAGATATCAGAAAATCTTCTCTCCTTCCCAGGGCTTAACCCAGCTATTTCTAGCTCCTAATTATACATGTCACCATCACTTCAGGGACAGTTTTAAGAGCCACGAAAGAGGACTATTATGTAACTCCTTTAAAGTAGGAAATTAGGAACTCTTGAATGAATTCTGTTACTGTGCTTTAACTTCTGAAAAGTTGGGAAGAGACTACAGTTCTATTTCGAGGTGGGCAAATCCATCCTCTAACTCTGCCCAGAAAACACCACAAGGTTTGATGTATCACTGAAAGTTTCATAACCAAAACAGCTCAAGTAGTTTGAACTGCTGGAACATTTAGTTTCTAAATCCTATTAGCCTGAAAAGAAGAGGAATGGTTTCCTCATTGCCAATTATTCAAAAATGCAAATGTTTGAAATCAAATAAATATTCATCTTTTTTTCTTCTAAACTGAGTCCAGCAAAATGTTCTGGTCAACAGGATAAAAAGGGAAGTCTGTTTCTAAGGAAGCCATTGGCGGGCACATACATAAAGCAGAGCTGCATGAAACTTTTGGACATTTAGGTACTCTGGGCCTAACTGGTTCTTAAAAAACTTAAGAAAATAATTTATTCCAAGCTTCAAGCTCCCCCTGGTGGATAAAAACAAAAGACTTCAGATTTACTGGGAAGTCATAGTTGACAATTGCAGTGGACTTGCCTCTCAAAAATATTAATACCTCAAGGTTACAGTGAGTTCTTTTTCATTCATTTCCAGATCTAGGATTTTACAAGAACCTCATCACAACCTAAAATAGGCCTTTGCCTTGGGAGTGAGAGAACTATTTAAATAAATAATTTGTTGTGTTGGCTAGAGTGGTAGGCTTGGCATTAAGGAGAATTGGGTTCAACTCACATTCTTGCCTCTTATTTGCTATAGCTTTTCCAACCTTCAATTTCTCCACCTGTAAAATGGGGATAAAAAATTCTTTATGATTTCTCTCACAGAGTTGTTCTGAGCCTTATGTGAGATAACTCATGTAAAAAAGAATCTCATCACAAACTCCTAAGTTTACTGACCCATATCTTGTAGTGTAGTTTGGTTAAGCATTTACTTTTTGCCAAGGAGAAAAAGAAGAGCAATATTTGAAATCAAACTTTTTCTTGGCCCCTGAACTTACTAAATAGTTTGGGTTTAATCTTTCTGTACTTCTTTAAGACAGAGGTTTCAGATTCAGGTCTGCTGTTGGTCAACTTGTAAAATTAAAAGATTAAATAAGAAGATTTCTTAAGAAATTTTCTAGTTTTTTATGGAATCACATACTAAAGGTATTGAATGCACTCTCTCTTCTCCTTTTTTTTTTTTT
>JAJPUD010016279.1:0-34602 GCA_023553655.1 Myrmecobius fasciatus | reverse complement strand
TAGATTATTTAATTTCCAATTACCTTTTGGTTTATTTTCTCCTGGACTTATATTGCATGTGATTTTTATTGCGTCATGATCTGAAAAGGATGCATTTACTATTTCTGCCTTTCTGCATTTGATTTTAAGGTTTTTATGCCCTAATACATGGTCAATTTTTGTATATGTTCCATGGACTGCTGAGAAAAAAGTAAACTCTCTACTGTCTCCATTCAACTTTCTCCATAGATCTATCATATCTAACTTTTCTAACAATTGGTTTATCTCCCTAGTTTCTTTCTTGTTTATTTTGTAGTTTGATTTATCTAATTCTGAGAGAGCAAGGTTGAGATCCCCCACTAGTATTGTTTGGCTGTCTATTTCTTCTTGCATCTCTCTTAATTTCTCCCCTAGGAATTTGTGTGCTATTGCACTTGGTGCATATATATTTAATATAGATATTGCTACATTATCTATGGTACCCTTTAATAGAATATAGTTTCCTTCCTTATCTCTTTTGATTAGATCTATCTTGGCTTTTACTTGATCTGAGATAAGGATTGCTACCCCTGCTTTTTTTTGTTCACCTGAAGCATAATATTTTCTGCTCCAGCCGTTTACCTTCATTCTATATGTGTCACTATGTTTTAAATGTGTTTCTTGTAGACAACATATTGTGGGATTCTGGTTTTTAATCCAGTCTGCTATCCGCTTCCGCTTTATGGGAGAGTTCATCCCATTCACATTCACAGTTAGAATAACTAATTCTTTATTTCCTGCCATCTTATTTACCCAAGTTATGTTTTCCCCTTTCCTTTCCCCTTTCTCCCTTCCCCCCTCCTCAGTACTTTGCTTTTGATGACCCCTCCCCCAAACAATACTCCCCTTTCCTTTCCCCTTTTTCCCTTCCCCCCTCCTCAGTACTTTGCTTTTGATGACCCCCTCCCCCAAACAATACTTCACCCTTTAGATCCCCTCCCTCTGTTTTTATTCCTTTCCCCTGATTCTTCTATTTTCCCCTCTATTAGTTTGTCCCTTACTTTTCCTCCTTTTCCTCCCACTTCCCTCTAGCAACAGACAAGTTTCTATGTGAAATCAAATGTCTGATATACACTTTTAGAGCCCAACCTAATGAGAGTAAAATTTACACAGTGCTCATCTCCCTCCCCTCTTTCTCTCAATTATATTAGGTTTTCTTTGCCTCTTCAAGTGATTTTAACCTTGTTTTTACCTCCTTTTTTTTTTAGATCTTATTTTACCACTTTTTCCCTCTTTTCCCCAGTATGACAACATTTTCCCCTCTAGTTCTCTTTTTCATATTATCGAAGTGATATCTAGTTAATTATACCCCCAAACTTTGAGTATCTCCCTAGTAGCAATAAAGTTCTCAAGAGACCTTTCCTTTTTACCTTTTTATGCATCTCTTGAGTTCTGTGTTTGGGTGTCGAATTTTTTGTTCAGATCCGGTCTTTTCATTAGAAATAGGTGAAATTCACCTATATCATTGAATGACCATCTTCTTCCCTGGAGGATAATGCTCATTCTAGCTGGATAGGTTATTCTTGGCTGTAATCCAAGTTCCTTTGCCCTTCGGAATATCTGGTTCCATGCCCTTCGATCCTTCAGTGTGGAAGCTGACAAATCCTGTGTGATTCTAATTATTGAACCTCGGTATTTGAATTGTTTCTTTCTAGCTGCCAGCAGAATCTGTTCCTTGGTGCTATAGTCCTGAAATTTAGCCACGATATTCCTTGGGGTCTTAATTTTGGGGTCTCTTTCAGGAGGTGATCGGTGAATTCTTTCGATGGTGATTTTGCCCTTTGATTCTACAATCTCAGGGCAGTTTTCTTTCAGGATTTCCTGGAAGATAGTGTTTAGATTCTTTTTTTGATCATGGCTTTCAGGAAGTCCAATAATCCTTAGATTGTCTCTCCTAGATCTATTTTCCAAGTCAGTTGTTTTTCCTAGGAGATATTTCATATTTTCTTCTAATTTTTCATTTTTTTGTTTTTGTTTGACTGATTCTTCAAGTCTTAGTGAGTCATTCACTTGCATTTGTTCAATTCTTATTTTTAAAGTGTTGTTTTCTTCAGTTACCTTTTTAAGCTCCTTTTGTAACTGGCCAATTTGTTCCTTGCACTCTTTTTCCACTTCACTAATTTTATTTTTTAATAAATTGGTGTCTTTTTCATATCTCTTTCGCAGGGCATCATATCCTTCTTGCACTGATTTCAGTTTATTTTCCCATTTATCCTCCAGCTCTCTTTTGAGGTTCTTTATGCAGTCTTACAGAAAGGCCTTTTGAAAAGGGGACCAGTGATGGTCCTGGCTGATGTTCTCTGGATTTTTGTCTAAAGGAACCTCTGGCTCTGGGGTCGTTTCTTTGCCTTGATAAAAGCTGTCTATGGTGAGAGCTCTCTTTTGCTTCTTCATCATATTTTTTTTTTTTTTTTAGACAGTGTGGATATCTCTTTAAGGTAGGGAAAAAAAAAAGCGACGGCTGCAAAAAGCTTTGCCCTGGGGCACTTCGGCGAGTTGACTTAAGGTGCTGGGCCGGTGGGGGCTAGGACTAAGTCCGAATTACTCCTTAAACAGGGCAAGTCTGCCAGAACACCTGCCCCCAATCAGGGCAGAGTGTCCCGAGTGCCTCAGATAAACTCCAGGTGTTTGGAATTTGGAGTTTGGAGTTTGGAATTTCTTCCACGATGAGCTGAGCTGAGTCCCACCCTCACTTCCGGCCTGCGAAGTTGTCGTCTATTTATCTCTCTGTCCGAGTCCGACTAACCTGATATGAAGTTCTCCAGAGAGCCGTGCCCAAATATTTCTGAGTTCGTTGACTTGAAGATCAGTTCGGAGGCTTATTTTATTGTTGATTTGAGAGAAGATCGGAGGAGAGGCAGAAAGTCACCTTTTCACTCCGCCATCTTGACTCCCCGATAACATTTATAAATATACAAATCTAGAGTAAGAGAAATCAAGAAACCTTTTAATTTATCAACCATGAGCAGGTTAGATAAGAATGTATATTGCAACTGATTAAAAAAAAACAAAAACAACAACAAAAAAAACAAAAAAACAAGAAACAAATAAACAACAACAACAACAACAAAAACACCCTTGATGTTTAATTGTTATACCTATGGATGCTTCATCTCTTGGGCTCTCTCTGTCAACATCTCCAGAGACACACACATAAATACATGCTTCACATGGAGAAGAGGGCCAGGAATGAAAAGAATGAATAACTTTTGCATAATACCCTAGAAAGATACTCTAATACTATTCATTGTAAACTTGAATAGATTATAAAGTGGGACTCTTTTGAATACATACATATAATTGTAATTAGTGAAATGATAAAGTTACCTCACGGGTCACTGCGGTTTTAAATATAAGCAACTAAGAATTAGAAAGCCTTTTTGATTTCTTCCCCTGAAGTTTTCTGACTTGTCATTCAAGTGATGTTAAAGCCTCTAAGAAATTGGGGTCAGATTATTATCCTGATACCCACTTCCTCACTCACACTTTCCTCTTATGATGGTATATCTTTTGATCAAGGCTTTTTGGACTATTGACATTTATTTCATGTTCTTGCTATATCTTATGGTACAGATAGGCTACTGTTATCTGCCTCTCTTTTTATCAATGCTATATAATTTACTTCCTCCAAGAATTTGGGGGATCAGGGGCCATTCACTGATTTTTTTTTTAGACTTATAGAATGCACTTTTTGGGAGATGATCCATGGTTTGCCTGAAATGGCTATACTTGTAACTGAATGAATAATTTATACAAAAGTTACCTGAGGCAAAATAAAGGCTAATATGAACCAGAGTTAGAATCTTAATTCCTCCTTATCTTCCTGGTAACTTCCTTTCCTCAAGTAGTAACTACATATTTATTGTCTTTTTGTTTTCTCCCTTAGGTTTCTTCCTGAGATTTTTTTACAAGACACAAAAGTTTCCTTTATGACCAGAATTCCCAGCCTTGCCTCTGGATTTTCCTTTGAGATAGTTTGGAAGCAAATATCCAATATTATAATGAAATTAAAGTAAAATTGCACATTCATTTATTTAACATCAATTATTCATTACTTATTATATGTAAGAAACAAAGTTAGATACTAGGGAATATATATACACCCACACACATGTGTTGGCCTTTTAATAATTTTTATCATTGACAAATTAGTAATAATAGGTAACATTTTACTTTTTTTTTATTAAAACTGTTTATTTCAAACATATGTATATATCATTTTCAACATTCACCTTTGCAAAACCTTGTTTTCCCAATTTTGTTTTCCTCCTCTTTTCTCCACTCCCTCCATTAGATGGCAAGTAATCAAATATTTAAACATACAATTCTTGTATACATATTTCTGTAATTATGGTGCATAAGAAAAAATCAGATATAAAAGGAAAGAAAATGAGAAAGGAAACAAAATGCAAATAAACAACAATAAAAAAAGGGGAAAATATTGAATCGTGATCCAACATTGATCCCCACTGTCCTCTTTCTGGGTGTAGTTGACTCTCTTCATCACAAGATCATTGGAACTGCCCTGAATCACCCACTGCTGAAAAGAATCCCATTCACCAGAACTGATCATCTCATAATCTTGCTGTTGCTATGCACAATGATCTTCTGATTCTGCTCACTTTACTTAGCATCAGCTTATGAAAGTATCTCCAGGCCTCTCTGAAATCATCCTGCTGATCCTTTCTTATAAAATAATAATAATATTCCATGACAGTCATATACCCATAATTTATTCAGCCATTTTCCAACTGATGGGCAACCACTCAGTTTCGAGTTTCTTGCCAATATAAAAAATGGCTGCTACAAACATATTTGCATACAGAGGTCCTTTACTCTTTGTGATCTCTTTATGATCTTTTACTGGAATGCAAGCCCAGTAAAGACCTTGCTAGATCACAGGGTATGCACAGTTTGATAGCCTTTCGGGCATAATTCCAAACTGCTCTTCAGAATAGTTGGATCCATTCACAGTTCCACCAACAATGTATCAGTGTCCCAATTTTCCCTCCCCTCCAACATTCATCATTATAATTTCCTGTCATTTTAGCCAATCTGAGAGGTGTGTAATGGTACCTCAGAGTTGTGTTAATTTGTATTTCTCTGATCAATAATGATTTAGAGCATTTTTTCATATGACTAGAAATAGTTTTAATTTCTTCATTTGAAAATTGTCTGTTCATATGTTTTGATAATTTATCAATTGGAGCATGGCTTGAATTCTCATAAATCTGAGTTTTAGGTCTAGTACAGCTAAACCATCTTCATTTGAATTTTTTTTCATTAATTCTCTTGAAATTCTTGACCTTTTGTTCTTCCAGATGAACTTTGTTATTATTTTCTCTATTTCTATAAAATAATTTCTTTGTGTGACACTGAATAAGTAGATTAACTTAGGTAGTATTGTCATTTGTATTATATTAGCTTGAACTACCCATGAGCACTTGATATTTTTCCAATTGATTAGATGAAGTTTTATTTATGTGGAAAGTGTTTTGTAATTGTGTTCATATAGTTTATGACTTTGCCTTAGCAAGTAGACTCCCAAATAATTTATATTATCTATAGCTATTTTAAATGTAATTTCTCTTTGTATCATTTTGTTGGTAATGTATAGAATTATTGATTATTCATGTGGATTTATTTTGTATCCTGCAACTTTGTTGAAGTTGTGAATTATTTCTAGTAATTTCTTAGTTGATTTCCCAGGATTCTTTAAATATTCTATCATATCATCTGCAAAGAGTAATAATATGGTTTCCTCAATATCTATTCTAATTTATTTAATCTCTTTTTCTTCTCTTATTGTTAAACCTAACATTTCTGATAAAATGTTGAATAGTGATGATGATAGTGGGTAATCTTGTTTCTCCTCTGATCTTATAAGGAATGGTTCTAGTTTGTCCCCATTACATATGATGCTTGCTGATGTTTTTAAATAGATGCTACTGGATCATTGTAAGGAAAACTCCATTTATTCCTATACTCTCTAGTGTTTTCAATGGGAATAGGTGTTGGATTTTGTCAAATACTTTTTTCTGAATCTATTGAGATAATCTATTGCTTTTTTGTTGGTTTGTTTATTCGTATTGTCAATTATGCTAACAGTTTTTCTAATATCAAATCAGCCCTGCAAAATCCTACTTAGTCATGGTATATTATCTTGGGCATAATTTGCTGTAATGCCTTTGCTAATATTTTGTTTAATATTTTGGCATAATATTTATTATGGAAATTGGTCTATAATTTTCTTTCTCCATTTTGACTCTACCTGGTTTTGGTATCAGCACCATGTCTGTGTTATAAAAGGCATTTTGTAAAATTCCATCTTTCTCTAGTTTTCTAAATAGTTTGCATGGTATTTGAATTCATTATTCCTTAAAAGTTTAATAAAATTCACATGTAAATCCATCTGGCCTTGGAGTTTTTTTCTTAGGGAGTTGATTAATAGTTTATTCAATTTCTTTTTCTAAAATCTTTTTCTAAATAACTATTTAAGTAATTTATTTCCTCCTCTCTTAATCTGGGCAATCTATATTTTTGTAAGTATTTATCCATTTCACTTAGATTATCAGATTTTTTGACATACAGTTGGATAAAATAGATCCTAATTACTGTTCTCATTTCCTCTTCATTGCTGGAAAGTTCATCCTTTTTACTTTTTGATACTAACAATTTGATTTTCTTCTTTTCTTTTCTAATCAAATTAACTAAAGATTTATCTATTTTGTTCATTTTTTCACAAAAGCTATTCTTAATTTTCTTTATTAGTTCAATAGTATTTTTTTAACTTTAAAGTTTATTAATCTCCCCTTTATTTTCGGAATTTCAAATTTGCTAATTAGTTGGGAGTTTTATGCAAGTAAGCATCTAGAGATTCAAAACTTCCCCTAAGAACTGCTTTGGCTGCATCCCATAAATTTGGATATATTGCCTCATTGTTGTCATTCTTTTGGATGAAATTATCAATTGTGTCTATGATTTGCTGTTTCACCCATTCATTCTTTAGGATTAGATGATTTAGTGTCCAATTAATTTTTTGGTCTATTTTTTCCTTGGCCCTTTATTACATGTAATTTTTATTTCATCATAATCTGAAAAAAGATGCATTTACTATTTCTGCCTTTCTGCATTTGATTTAACATGAAATATCCTATTGATGCTTATCTATATCTATATAATACACACATATTATTACTAAAATCATTTTCTTGAAAGTTCCTGTTGAAGTTATGTGGTGCAGTCAGTCTATCCTCATACTAGGCCATCAAAATTATGAGACTAGCCAACACATAATGGGGTACAAAACTACTTTCTGTTTATGGGCTGGCATTGTGGATTGTCTTAAAAAAAAGTTGTAGGCATAGACCTCCAAATCAAGTCAATGATTTTATTATTCTACTAAGAGTGTGATAAATTCATAGAGAAAGCTGTTGTAAAGCATAGCAAGAGTTATCTATTATCCATGAGATGGGAGTATACCATGGTGGGCTAACCTTAAAAATGAGTTAGATAAAAAGTTACAGTAGAGGACCTCTTTTATAGGGGAAATATAAACTGGTGAGTGGGTTAGGGGATTGACATTATAATTTGGCTTTTTGTTTGGATACAGTAAAGGCAGGAAAACCAGAGTCTTCCAACTTTGTTGAGGTTATAATCAAAAGTCCACTTGAACAAAAGGCTTTTTTAAGAATAAAAGGCCCACTTAAGGCCGAGATGATCATATCAATGCTCCCCACTGCTTACCTCAGGGAGTATTATGATCCATCAGTGCTCCTCTGCACTTGTCTCAGGGAGGAGTTAGACTTCCAGATTTTTTACTATGAGTCAGACTTTCTCTGCCTCTGACTACTTGGGCCTGTAGGACGTTACTTATCATTGCCAATGATGGCTTAGTAGTCAAATCCAATGACTTTTTATGAATCATCAATTCTGACATTTTAATAGCTTGTAAAACTATTAATCACCATCTTACTTTCTTCTCACTAGGTTTTAAAGATATTACTCTGTCCAGGCTCTCCAGACTTCTTATTAGCTGCTTCTCAGTCTAGCTTTGTGGGATATTAATCTAGGTGACATATAGTAATCATTGGTAACCCATAAAGATCCATCCTGAGAAGTCTTTTCCTGTCCCTCTATCCTACTACATTTGGTGATTTCATCAGGTATTATGGATGCAATCTTCATGTTCATGATAATTGAACTATATATGCTTTCTTTACAAATAGTCATGTTTACTATTTATGCCTAACTTGTGGTAGAGCATTCCAAGCTTATATTGGTCTGATCAGCCATTATTGAACACACTGTAACCTGAGTCTAGCATAATCACATCAATTTGGTCCTCTTTGAGAATGAAAGGCAACAACAATCAGTCATCCTTATATTAACAATTCTTAAATCTATTTAATTAGCCCTTCCCTCTTTGCTGACCTCCAGTCTTGTATCTCCAATTTCCTTTCAGACATCTTGAATTATACTCTAGTAAACACCTTCAACTTTCCCTCTTTCTTTTGAATATGGATGCTAAAGAAAAATTATTGATTGATTTTTTCTTACATATCATTTGAAATCCCAACATATGTGCTCTGTGGCTGGACAGTCTAGGATATATCTAAATGTATTCAATCATAGTGTTGAATTTTCCATATGTAGCAGAGTGTCCTGTCAGTTCTTCTAGTGTGCTGGGTATATATTGGGTATATATCATTATAATTACTTATCTTGTTTTCTGAAATGTCTTGAAGGTGCCCCTTATGGTAACCATTTCTTAAATTCTCAAAATGCAACTATGTATATTAATCATTTTTTTCTATGGGGGGTAAACTTTAAATCTTAAGACACAGACATATTCTTATACTCTAGTTTACAAAGGATATAACTTCTGTTTTTTATGGTAAAATAAAGATTTTGTTCCATCTCTACTCTTGTATCAAACCAGAAAATAGCTGGTAAAATGTCATCAAATATCATTTGTATTTCCCATGATTTGTAAAGATTAAAATAATCATTCAACATATTAAGTAATTTATACTCCTTAGCAATCATGTTAGGATTTGTTCTTTTCTAAATAATAATAATAATAATAATAATAATAATAATGTAAAACATTTAAATCTAAAATCTGTTCACTGAATAAAATATGTAATCTCCTTCCTAAATCCAGGCTTTTTTCCTTGGCATCATTCATGATTGGAATATGGTCTTTCCTTACCTTTGCCTCCTAACTTCCTTGACCTTCCTCAAGCCTAATTAAATCCCAACATTCTACAAGAAGCCATTCTCATCCTCTGAATCCAAGTAGTTTGCTTCTATTCATTTTCACTAATTTATCCTGTATAAGTAAATGTCTCTCCCATTAGATGATTTCTTTCTTTAAAAGGTCTGATAGTTGTGATTTTGCTTTTTTTTTTTTTTTGCCTTTTATGTATCTCAGTGCTTATTATTACAAGGCCTGTCACATAGTACACTTAACATAAACTTGTTGACTGACTGACTCCTTTAAAACTTGTTTTCTACAATAAAGATTTCCTTGTACTAAAACCACCAGAAAAGTGTTACTTACATGAAGAAAATGAAAAATGAATCATATTTGCAATAATATAGAAAGGTTGTAATTATGAGGTACTTAACATGGTAAAGATGATGTGCTTCAATGGAAAGAATAATAGTTTTATGAGAACTTTGATTAAATCACTAGCCCTGCCATATGCATCACTTTTTAAAAGGTTAATTAACCTCTCTGTGAAGGGCTTATCTATAAAATAAAGTGATTGGGATTTAGCACTGACTTTGGAGGCAGAAGACCTGAGTTCAAATATCACCTCTCATAAGCTTATGATATTGTGGAAATCACCTTCTGTGGTATTCATTGTAAGTATCTGTCAAACTCTTGACTAGCTAGCCTCTAAGGTCTTTTCCAGCTCTCTATATTAGTGGAAACAATCAAAATAGTGATCTCCCACTGGATGTCAAAATTTCTAATCTCAAATTCTCCTTTAACAACTTAAGAAATTCTAAGTTATTTTGTTACTGATCTAAATTTTATTTTCATTTATTTATTTTATTTGAAAAGAGTAAGAAAAAACAGAAAAGTAATATAAAACAAAATAAAGCAAAATAAGAGAGAACATTATCATATTCTCACCAGAACATCAGGGAGGATTCAAAATATATAAAAACAAATTACCAAATCAAGAAAGTATTTATATTAGTAGAAATATTATATTCATGAAAGTCCATTTTTCTTTACTTTCTTTGGTTTTCCGTTACACACCTTATTAATTCCTTTTCCCCTTTTCATCCCCCCTCTCACCCAACACACCAAGCAAGCTACAGTTAAGAAAAGACATATCTATGTATACATAGGTAGTAGATACACACACACACACACACATACACACACACAACACACATCTTTACTATTCCTTCAGACTTACTTATTAAATTCCGCTCCATAACTTGCCTTGCAATTACTTAATCTCCCCACCAATGATATCTCTATTGTCTTCCCTCACCCTTTTCTTCCCCATCAGCCCATCCCTCCCCCCATATTTCTTTATAGATTTTTCAAGGGTGTCATACTCTTCATAGTATGTACATAGTGTTGCATATTGAACTCTTTGCTCATGTGAGTAGGTTTTCAGAATGAAGAGCCCTCCTCCCCTCCAATGCCTCTGTCTCTGTTCTTCCTCTGTACATCATTTGTAGAACATGAATACTTTTTTACCTTAACTCTTTCAGTTTTTCTTTTGAGTTCCCATATTGTTGAGGTGAATCTTAAACATATAATATACATTTCCCATGTAAAAAGAAAACATTAAAAAGAAATTCATTTTTAAATAGTTTGTCCATGTTGAGTTCTTAAAAATTGATCTTTGATATTGGCTCTTATATATTAAAATTTCTGTTAAGCTCCAGTTTGGTTGATAGAAAGTTCTAAAATTCTGCAAGTTCATTGTATGTTCATTTCTTTTTCTCGTTAGAAAACATACATAATTTTATTGGCTATAATATTTTTGACTGCAGGCTAATTCTTTAGATTCTTGGTAGATTTGATTCCAGGACCTGCCCATCTTTTATGTACCTGCCGATAAGTCTTGTATAATTCCAATTATAGCTACAGTGTATTTCTTTTGCTTTTTTCTTGTTTCTTGCAAAATTTTCTTTTTGTTCCGCGGCTTTTGAAATTTGACAGTAATATTCTTGTGTGTTTTCCACAAAGTATCTCATTGAAGTGGTGATCAAGGGATTTTTTATATTTCTACTTTCCCGTCATGTTCTATTATGTTCTATCATCTACTCCAACTCAATTTTCTAAAATGATTTTTTGCATTATTGCATCAAGGTTATGTTTCTGGTCAGCCCAATTACTCATATTTTTTTTTTTCTTGATCTGTTCTCCAGACGTGTCATTTTTCCTATAAGATGTTTCACATTCTATTCTATTTTCTCATTCTTTATATATATATATATATATATATATATATATGCATATATATATATATTTGTTATGTCTTGGTCTCTCATAATTTTACTGACTTCCTTTTACTCAATTCTAATTTGCAAAGAATTATTTTTATCTTTGAGATTCTCTATCTCCTTTTCTAGTTGGCTTTTTTCATAAGCTTGTTTTCCTTGAATGTTTTTTTTATTTTAATTTTTAGTTTTTTTTCTAAATTGTCTCTCATTTGTTTTTTAAATTCTTTTTTGAGTTCTTGTCAGGGAGCCATTTTATGTTACACTTTGGGGTAGAAGCTTTTTTTTTCTTTCAGTGTCCTCCTCTGAAGATGAACCTCAGTTTTCCCTGTCCCCATTATATGTTTCAATGAAGGGATTATTTCTTTTTTTTATTTCTTTTTTCTTATTTTATTTTATTTTATTTTTATTTTTATTAATACTTTTTATTTTCAAAACATATGTATGGGTAATTGCTAAACATTAACCCTTACAAAGCTTTCTGTTACAAATTTCCCCCCCCCTACTCCCCACCCCTCCCCTAGATGGCAGGATATCCACTACATGTTAATTATGTTAGAATACTTAAGAAATCGAATATATGTATAGTTATTGCATCCTTTTTTGTGCAGGAGAAATCATATCTACAAAAAAAAATTCGATAAACGAAATACAATGCAAGTAAACCTCAATAGAGAACATGAAAATGTTATGTTGTGGTCCACATTTCACATCCCTCTCTCTGGGTGTATATGGCTTTCTTCACTGAACAATTGGAAGTGGTTTAAAGCATTTCATTGTTGAAGAGAGTCATGTCCATTAGAACTGATCCTCATATAGTATTGTTGTTGCAGTGAATAATGATCTCCTGGTTCTGCTCATTTCACTGAGCATTAGTTCATGCAAGTCTCTCCAGGCCTCTCTGAACTCGTCCTGCTGGTCGTTTCTTACAGAGCAATAATATTCCATAACATTCATATACCATAATTTATTCAGCCACTCTCCAACTGATGGGCATCCATTAAGTTTCCAGTTTTTACCCACTACAAAAAGAGCTGCCACAAACATTCTTGCACATGTGGGGCCCTTTCCTTCTTTTATGTTTTCCTTGGGATATAATCCCAATAGAAACACTGCTGGGTCAAAGGGTATGCACAGTTTGATAACTTTTTGAGCATAGCTCCAAATTGCTCTCCAGAATGGTTGGATCAGTTCACAGCTCCACCAACAATGCATCAGTGTCCCAGTCTTCCCACATCCCCTCCAACATTCATCGTTATCTTTTCCTGTCATTTTAGCCAATCTGAGAGGTGTGTAGTTTTACCTCAGAGTTGTCTTAATTTGCATTTCTCTGATCAATAGTGATTTGGAGCAACGTCTCATGTGAGTAGAAATAGTTTTGAATTCTTCATCTGAAAATTGTCTGTTCATATCCTTTGACCATTATTTATCAATTGGAGAATGGCTTGAATTCTTATAAATATGAGACAATTCTCTATATATCTTAGAGATGAGACCTTTATCAGAACCATTAAATGTAAAGATGATTTCCCAATTTGATGCTTCCCTCCCTTGTCTGCATTAGTTTTGTTTGTACAGAAACTTTTTAACTTAATATAATCAAAATTATCTATCTGGTACTCAATTAAGAGTTCCAGATCTTCTTTGGACATAAATTTATTCCATCTCCACAGGTCTGAGAGATAAACTATCCTATGTTCCTCTAATTTGCTTATAATATCACTCTTTATATCTAGATCATGGACCCATTTAGATCTTATCTTGGTGTGCGGTGTTAGGTGTGGGTCCTTAATTTCTTCCACACTAGTTTCCAATTTTCCCAGCAGTTTTTGCCGAATACTGAATACTTTTCCCAAAAGCTGGGGTCCTTGGGTTTATCAAACACTAAATTGCTAACGTTATTACCTAGCTTGTCCTGATATCCTATCCTATGCCACTGATCGCCTGCTCTATTTCTCAGCCAGTACCAAAGGGTTTTCATGACCGCTGCTTTATTATATAGTTTTAGATCTGGTACAGCACGGCCACCTTCATCTGTCTTTTTTTCATTAATTCCCTTGAAATTCTTGACCATTTGTTCTTCCAAATGAACTTTGCTACTACTTTTTCTAAGTCTATAAAATGATTTCTTGGGAGTTTGATTGGTATGGTGCTAAATAAGTAAATTAGTTGGGTAGTATCGCCACTTTTATTATATTCACTCGGCCTACCCATGAGCACTTAATGTTTTTCCAATTGACTAGGTCTGATTTTATTTGTGTGGAAAGTGTTTTGTAGTTTAGTTCGTATAGTTTCTGACATTTTCTTGGCAGATAGATTCCCAAATATTTTATGCTATCATCCATTATTCTGAATGGAATTTCTTTTTCTATCTCTTGCTGCTGAACTTTGTTGGTAATATATAAGAATGCTGATGATTTTTGTGGATTTATTTTGAATCCTGCAACTTTGCTAAAGTTGTGAATTGTTTCTAGTAGTTTTTTAGTTGAGTCTCTAGGGTTCTCTAAGTATACCATCATGTCATCTGCAAAGAGTGATAATTTGGTTTCTTCATTACCTATTGTAATTCCTTTTATCTCTTTTTCTTCTCTTATTGCCAAAGATAACATTTCTAATACAATATTAAATAGTAATGGTGACAGTGGGCAGGCTTGTTTTACCCCTGATCTTTTTGGGAATGGTTCTACTTTGTCTCCATTACATATGATGCTTGCTGATGGTTTTAAGTAGATGGTACTAATCATTTTAAGGAAAAGCCCATTTATTCCTATAGTCTCTAGTTTTTTTTTTTTTTTTAATAGGAATGGGTGTTGGGTTTTATCAAATGCTTTTTCTGCATCTATGGAGATAATCATATGGTTTTTGTTAGTTTGGTTATTAATATAATTGATTATGCTGATAGTTCTCCTGATATTGAATTAGCCCTGCATTGCTGGTATAAATCCTACTTGGTCAAGGTGTATTATCCTGGAGAAAACTTTCTGTAATCTTGCTGCTAAAATCTTATTTAAAATTTTTGCATTAATATTAATTAGGGAAATGGGTCTATAGTTTTCTTTCTCTCTTTTCACAATACCTTTTTTAGCTATCAGCACCATATCTGTATCATAGAAGGAATTTGGTAGTATACCTTCTGTCCCTATTTTTTCATGTAGTTTGTATAGTATTGGAATTAATTTTTCTTTGAATGTTTGGTAGAATTCACATGTAAAACCATCTGGTCCTGGAGATTTTTTCTTAGGGAGTTGATTAATATAGCTTGTTCTATTTCTTTTTCTAAAATGGGGCTATTTAAATAATTTATTTCCTCTTCTGTTAACCTGGGCAATCTATATTTTTGTAGATATTCCTCCATTTCATTTACATTATCAAATTTATTGACATAAAGTTGGGCAAAGAAACTCCTAATTATTACTCTAATTTCCTCTTCATTGGAGGAAAGTTCTCCCTTATCATTTTTGAGACTAACAATTTAATTTTCCTCTTTCCTTTTTCTGATCAAATTAACTAAAGGCTTATCTATTTTATTGGTTTTTTCATAAAACCAACTCTTAGTTTTGTTTATTAATTCAAAAGTTTTCTTATTTTCAATTTTATTAATCTCACCTTTTATTTTCAGAATTTCCAGTTTGGTATTTAATTGAGAGTTTTTAATTTGTTCTTTTTCTAGTTTTTTTAATTGTAACTTTAATTCATTGATCTTCTCTTTCTCTATTTTATGCAAATAAGCATCAAGAGATATCAAGTTACCCCTTATAACCACTTTGGCCATATCCCACAAATTTTGGTATGTTGTCTCATTATCGTCGTTCTCCTGGATGAAATTATCGATTGTGTCTATAATTTGCTCTTTCACCCATTCATTCTTCAGGATTAGATTATTTAATTTCCAATTAACTTTTGTTCTATTTTCTCCTGGCCTTATATTACATGTGAGCTTTGTTGCATCATGATCTGAGAAGGATGCATTTACTATTTCTGCTTTTCTGCATTTGATTTTGAGGTTTTTATGCCCTAACACATGATCAATTTTCGTATAAGTTCCATGAACCCCTGAGAAAAAAGTATACTCCCTTCCATCACCATTCAATTTCCTCCAGAGTCTGTCATACCTAACTTTTCTAACATTTTGTTTATCTCCCTAACTTCTTTCTTATTTATTTTGTGGTTTGATTTATCTAATTCTGAGAGAGCAAGATTGAGATTCCCCACTAGTATAGTATTACTGTCTATTTCTCCTTGCATCTCTGTTAATTTCTCCTCTAGGAATTTGGATGCTATACCACTTGGTGCATATATGTTTAGTATTGATACAGCTTCATTGTCCATGGTACCCTTTAGTAGAATATAGTTTCCTTCCCTATCTCTTTTAATTAGATCTATTTTTGCTTTTACTTGATCTGAGATAAGGATTGCTACCCCTGCTTTTTTTGTTGTTCAATTGAAGAATAAAAGATTCTGCTCCAGCCCTTTACCTTCACTCTGTATGTATCTCTATGTTTTAGATGTGTTTCTTGTAAACAACATATTGTAGGATTCTGGCTTTTAATCCAGTCCGCTATCTGTTTCCGTTTTATGGGAGAGTTCATCCCATTCACATTCACAGTTAAAATGACTATATCTATATTTCCTGCCATCTTATTTACCCAAAGTTATATTTTTCTCTTCCCTTTCCCCTTACTCCCTTCTCCTGTCCCCAGTATTTTGTTTTTGATGACCCCGTCCCTCTAACAGTCCTCCCCCTTTAAAACCCTCCCTCTTTTTTTACTCCTTTCCCCTAATCCTTCTATTAATTTATCCCTTTCTTAAAAAAAAATTATCCCTTTCTTTTCCTCCTTTCCCTCCTACTTCCATACACAGAGGGCCAAGTTTTTCCCTGAAATCAAATGCATCTGACATACTCTTTTAGAGCCCAATCTAATGAGAGTAAGAATACTCATTACCCTCTCTTCTTTCCCTCAATTATATTAGATTTTCTATGTCTCTTCATGAGACTTTGCCTTATTTTACCTTCTTTTTATTTTTACTTTATTTTACCTCCATTCCCCTCCCCCCTTTTTTACAGTATGATATACGTTCCACCTCTAATTTCTTTTCGATTATTATCAAAGTAAAATGAAATTATACCCCCATTCTTTAAGGATACCCCTAGTAGAGATATAGTTCTCAAGAGTTCTTTCCTTTTTACTTTTTTACGCTTCTCTAGAGTTCTGTGTTTGGAGGTCAAATTTTTTGTTCAGATCTGGTCTTTTCATTAGAAATAGGTGAAATTCTCCTGTATGATTGAATGACCATCTTCTTCCCTGGAAGATGATGCTCATTCTAGTTGGATAGCTTATTCTTGGCTGTAATCCAAGTTCTTTTGCCTTTCGGAATATCTGATTCCAGGCCCTTTGATCCTTCAGTGTGGAAGCTGACAGATCCTGTGTAATTCTAATGACAGTTCCTCAGTATTTGAACTGTTTTTTTTCTAGCAGCTTGTAATATCTTTTCCTTGGTGCGATAGTCCTGAAATTTGGCCACAATATTCCTTGGGGTTTTAATTTTGGGGTCTCTTTCAGGAGGTGATTGGTGAATTCTTTCAATGCCAACTTTGCCTTCTGATTCTAAAACATCAGGGCAATTCTCTTTCATGATTTCCTGGAAGATAGAATCAAGGTTCTTTTTTTCATTGTGACTTTCAGGGAGTCCAATAATCCTTAGATTGTCTCTCCTGGATCTGTTTTCCAAGTCAGTTGTTTTTCCTAGGAGATATTTCATATTTTCTTATATTTTTTCATTTTTTTTGTTTTTGTTTGACTGATTCTTGAAGTCTTATTGAGTCATTCACTTGCATTTGTTCAATTCTTATTTTTAAAGTGTTGTTTTCTTCAGTTACCTTTTTAATCTCCTTTTGTAACTGGCCAATTGAATTTTTTGGTTCATTGCCTTCTATTTCCATTTTGCCAATTTTATTTTTCAGTGAATTGTTGTCTTTTTCTAATTCATTAATTTTCTTTTTCAGTGAATTGTTATTTTTTTCCAATTCACTATTTTTATTTTCTAGTGAGTTGGTGACTTTTTCCAATTCACCAATTTTGTTTTTCAGTGAATTGTTGCCTTTTACCAATTCACTATTTTTATTTTCTTGTGATTTAGTGACTTTTTCCAATTCACCAATTTTGTTTTTCAGTGAATTGTTGTCTTTTTCCAATTCACCAATTTTGTTTTTTAGTGAATTGTTGTCTTTTTCCAATTCATCAGACTTATTTTCCATTTTTTTCACATCTCTTTTGCAGGGCGATATTTCCTTCTTGCACTGCTCTCAATTTATTTCCCCAATCTTCTTCTTGCTCCACCCCCAGAAGGAATGACCTCTTTTGAGATTCTTTATGCAATCTTCCAGGTAAGCCTTCTGAAAGGTAGACCAGCTTAAGTCCACCTTTGTGGCTTTATCTGGGATTATTTTCAGAATCCCATGATCTGGGGACTTCTCTACTTTCTTTCTGTAAAAGCTGTCTATGGTGAGAGCTCTCTTCTTCTTGCTCATGATTTTCAGCAGAGGTATCAGTCACCAGCAGGGAATTCAGCAGCAGCAGCAGTGATTTCAGTTTGCCCTGTGGCAATTTGCCGAGTTGACTTCTGGTCTGGGGCTGATCTCCCTAGATCCACACTAGGACCACACTTTCATCTCCTCTCAATCCACCCTTTATCAAAGGTGGACCTGCCAAAGCACCTGCCTGCAAGCAGAGCAAAGTGGCCCAAGCGTCTCCCAGGGACTTCCTGGCAGCCTAAAATCTTCTGGTACTTCCCAGACTTGGACTTGCACCCCAGCTGCACACTGGCCTCTGATCACTGGGAGCTGCTTGATCCCCTGCCTGTCTAAAACTGACCTCAGAATTTCTTTCAAAGTAGATATTTGATAGAAGTGTATTGTAGTCCAAGTGTTTGGTGGAGCTCTCACTCCAAAACCAGTTCAGAGGCTCAATTTGTCTGGGTTTGAGGGAAGGTCTCAGGAGCTCACAGAGGACGCTATCTGCAGTTCGCCATCTTGGCTCCCGGGATTATTTCTTCTTTGCTAATTCTTTTAATTTAATTTTTAGTTTTTTAATAAGAAGTATTAGTGTGTGTACAGCTAATCATAGGGTGGGGTAATGATGCCTCAAAGTTCTCTTTAGCTCTCCAGTCTGATCAAGAACCCCAAACCAAGAGCTCCTGCAAGTGCCACAACCAGCAGCCTCCCTCCTCCATTGTATCTACACTCACTGATTGCGGGTTTCTTCTCACCCAGGTTCTGGAGTTCCCAATCACCCTCAGTTCCCTATGTCCTCAGAGACTGAGACTCTGACTCAACAAAAAGTCTGGGAAGTGGAAGTCTCTGCGATTTCAGTTTAGGTTCCAGGCAATGTGTCCCCACTTGATGTTTCCATGAGCTATCCTAGAGGTGTTTGCACTTCAGACATGTTAAACCCTAGGCCAGAGTCTTTCTTCAGATCTTCTCGAATTGTATATGGAGGACCTCAAATATTCTTGATTTTTCACCAAATTTCTCCCTGAGATACAAATTAATTTTATTTGTGGGGGAAATCTGGAAAGCCTGAAATTTACCAAACTACTCCACATCTTCCCAGAATCTTCCCTGATCTAAACTTTAAATCAAATTGACTCTAAATAACTCCAGATTTAAAAAAAAAGTAAGCTAATGTACACCAAAATATGTTTCAAAATATTAGACATTTCTTGCAATTCATTAAGTTTGAAAAAAAAAGTATTCTTGTAATATCTGTGAAGGGCTGAAAGTGGTTGGTCTTTACTAGAACTACAATTTGTCTTTTAAATTAAATCATGATGTTTTATTTGTGGAAGAAATGTGGAAACAGAAGAGAGAGATAGAGAAACAGAAATGGAGACAGAATTTTTTGGGGGAAAGGAATACATTAAAAACCACTGTTCTCAAAAGAGAACTGATTTTAGAAAAAGAAAATATGATCTCAATGTGGTATTCCTGAATATGTGATTAAACACAGACACACACACACAAACATACACAGACATAAATAAATACATAAATGTATGGAACATTGAGATATAATCTCAATCTTACATTGTTTCAGTTACATATTTTGTAGGTCACTGATTTAAACTGCCTGATTATTTTTATCTGAATAATAAATTTCCAGGAAGCAGTGAGGTAACAATACAATGAGAGTTATAAGATATAGATAACTTGATTTAGGGGAAGAAGAGAAACTTTCCTAGAAGAGATAACATTGGAGTAGCTAGGGAGTACAATGGATAGAAAAGCAGCCTTGTAGTCAGGAGGACTGAGTTCACATTTGTCCTCAGACAGTTGATACTTATTAATTGTGTGATCCTGGACAAGTTATTTAATCAAAACTGCCTTGCCAACAATCAATTAATTAATTAATTAAAAAGAAGAGATAACAATTAAACTAGACCTTTAATTGTATGTTTGTTGAAACCCTTCAGCATGGACTAAAATAGGAAAGACCAAAGAACAACCAGTAACTAATCTATGTACTTTATTTACATTCTCAAGTATCAGAAAGATTTGAGGAAATATCCCACCATACCAGGAAGTCTGCAGCAAATTTAGAAGAGGCAGTGAGACAGTATAGCAGAATGGGAAAAAAAAAAAAAAAAAAAAAAAAAAAAAAAAACAATATTCTGGATTCATGTACAAGGTTTTTCCATTGTTTTTCTTATATTTCACATTCTCGCTATTCTTTTTATTCTTTATATTTTGTTATTTCTTGGTTTCTTATAGCTTCTCTGGCTTCCCCTTACCCAATGATAATTTTCAAAGGATCATTTTCTTGAGACTCTCTTATTTTCTTGTTGATTGACTTTTTATTTTTTACAAATCTTTTTTTTTTGATGATTATTTATTTATTTTATTTATATTATTTATTTATTTTTAAAATATATTATTAAATAATTATTTATATATATTTATATATATATATATATATTTATAAATATAAAATATTAAATATATTATATTTATTTATTTATATTATTAGGTTTTTTTTTAGTTTTTCCTCAATCTCTCTTATTTGTTTTTTGAACTCTTTTTTGAGTTCTTCTATAGATTCTTTCTGGGCAGGCAGTCATTTAATGTTACTCTTTCGTATAGAAGTGGCTTTTTTTTTCTTCACTGTCCTCTGAAGATAAACCCTAGCTTTCCCTGTTCCTTTAGTAAGTTTCTGTGATTTGGTCCTTTATTTTTATCTGTTTTTTTTTCTTTATAATGACACCTATTATTGTAAGCACCTCTTATTCTAGGGTATGGGTGCTTCTTGGTTCACTTCAGCTCTTCCCTCTGACCTGGAAACCCACACCAAAGACCTCCCCTTCTTGCAAGTGTGTGTAGTCAACAGAAGTCCTGCCTCACTGTTTCTGTACTATGTGCTATTGTGTTGGTTCCTTCTCCCACAGGGCAGCATTTCAGAGCTCTGCACAAGACCACCAGTTCTTAAATATTCTTCTAAATGAAAAGAAGTCATGGATCAATAAATCTACTAAAGGAGATAAAATAGGAAAGGTATACCAGAAAATAGACATACACATGCTGCACACCATCATCATCATCATCATCACCAGTAGGGGCAATAGAATGACAACAACTGAAAGAAAAAATGCATTAAAATATGGAAATAGAAATCCTAATTTGACATTCAATTCATTATATACCTATAATTTTCACTCTAATGGAACCTGGAGATTCAAAGACGAGTCAGAAAAGCGACTTTGGTCAACCATGCAAATTTCTTTGCATAAACTCCTTCACAGAGTATATATATGGAACTAATGTGGAGGATGGATATTTTCTTCTCAAGAAGGGTAATGATATAATGTTTTAAAAATGTGGGGTAAAGAACTAGATATCATTAAGTCCCTCTTCCAAGGCTAATTTTATCAAAAATGGAATTCTTCAATTCATGTTCATTACGATTGCTGAGCTTCAACTTCCAACAGGTTCAGCTTGTCATGGTAAAGTGGATTCAATGCTGAATTTGGAGTTAGTAAAATAGTCAAATCCCAACTCATTTATTCACAGTGTGACCATGAATAAATAACTTGGCATGTCTGAATCTCAGAAAATATCCCCAAATAATATTTTAAATAATAGATGAGTTTTTTATTTACATAAGTGGAGTCAATTCACAGATCTATGAAATATAAGATCATTGACCATTTACTGTATATAACACTGCACTAGAAATTAAGGAAAAATACAAATTAACAAAGTTTAAAATTTGGTAGGAAATGATGCTTCACCAAAAATTCTATTAAAAAACAGTGCATTTTAAGGGCTTGAGAGTTCTAAATAGGGATCCATGGAGGTATTAGGAGATGTATTATAAAATAAGGATAGGATTTAATAGGGAAGAGTTAGGTGGAGGTCATTCTTTCTGGGCTCACTGCCAGGATAACTTGAGAGGATTATTAGCAAATTATAGGATTGGCATCTGCCAGAAAAAAAAATTAAGAAAAACAGCCCTCAAGGGATAGAACCCAGAGCAAACAAATTCAGCTGTCTGGTTCTCATAGCACTATACTTTGATTCTTCCATAGTAGAAATCCTGAAGTATGACTTCCTGTACATTTATTAATCTATTCTATCAAAATTTTTCAACTTAACATCTATTGTTTCCCTAGTACATATTTTTTCAAAGATTTCTCATTCTTGGTTTAATCAGCAACATAAGTTTTTAAGACCACATCAATATTTCTCAAATTTCCCAAAACCCTATTTTTCTTCATTAGTGCTAACCATAGTATGAATTTTGGGATTTTCTATGTGACTTGTTATTTTCTTATGGATTGTGTCTCCTAAGGCTAATAGGAATAAAGCTGAAAAATTCCTAAAGTGGAAGTTAAGGATCAGTCAGTTGGTCAACACATATTATTAAGTACCAGGAACTGTATTATTTCCAGAACATTCAAAGAAAAACATAAAGAATCTCTGTCTTTAAGAAATTATTCTGATGAGGGAGATAATATAGAAACTTATGTACAATATATAACTGAACAAAATGATAAAGTCTACAATACCAATTATCTGGGAGCTGATAATGATAAATCTCTTAAACTCGGAAGTTTTAGCTGTACTGGGCAATCAATGTCAATTGGATGTCTATCTTAAATTAGCCATTATTATGATCAACCTAAACAAGGGACCATTGAGCTACCTAAACAGGGCAATTTGACAAAGATCAAAAAATGAGGCTGATCAAACCTTTCATGTTTCTCAGTAAGGAATCAATCCTGAGTAGCCCCTGCATTTCTATTTTGGGAGAAATGAGGGGAGATGTGTAGAGTGAATTTGTAGCAATCTCAAGGGGAAGATAGTATGATAAAGGGGGATTTTAGCTGAGATTTGAAAGAATTCAAGGAAAATAAGAGAGCAACTAGGGGCAGCAGTGGGTAGAGTTCCAGGGCTAGAGTCAGAAAGATTCATCTCTTTCAGTTCAAATCTGACCTTAGATATTTGCTAGCTGTGTGACCCTGGGCAAATCATTTAAATCTATTTATCTCAGTTTCCTCATCTGTAAAATAAACTGGTTCAGGGAATGGCAAAACATTCCATTATTTTGCCAAGAAAATGCAAATGTTGTCCCAAAGAGAGAGACATGACTGTTCAATAATAAGGGAAAACAAGAGGTAGAGAGAACAGAGCATTATAGGTATAAACAACAGTTAGTGAAAATGAATGGAGTTGGGAGGTATAATACTTTTTTATGAAAAACAGCATGGAGCTAGTATGATTGAATCACAGAGTAAATAAAGGAAAACAAGATTATTAAACCATCCCTTTCATGAGGGCAGCAGTTGGGAAGCAAAGAAAGGTATGTCCCAGGCTCTAAAATCATGGAGGAAAGAAGGGGAATGTTTTAGAAGGAAATAAGCATTTATCAAACATATAATATGCACCAGGTACTGCATTAAGTGCTTTACAAATATCTTATTTGAACCTTAAAACAATCCTAGGAGGAAGGAATTATCACTATCGCTATTTTGTAGTTTAAGAACCTAAGGCAAATAGTGGTTAACTTGCCAGAGTACACAGATAGTTATATTTATGGCTGATTTTGAACTAATGTCTTTATGACTTCAGGCCCACCACCTTATTCACTGTACCAACTTCTTGCCTCTGGGGGTAAATAAACAACAGCTATCAGATTTTTCATTTAGTGGTAGACATGGGCTAAAAAAAAAACTCAAAGAAAGAGAGATTTCTGAGTGATATTGATTGAGAGCAACTCTGGGATTGGCATTGAGAAGCACAAAATCTTCCAGCTCCCCTTTGGGACTTTGACCAGTAGAGTCAGGGAAATGACTGATAGTTCAACCAGTAGTAGAAATGATGAATTGCGAGATTGTCATTTGGAGTGTAAGTAGAAGAGAGAAGGAATAGAAATATAAAATATTTAAGATAAAATAAAAGTTCCCCCCACCCCCGGACAAAGGAATTTCAGAGAGCACAGTGGAAGAAGGGTTGAATAGTCTAGATTGGAACATTGTAGGCATTGACTCAGACGGATACGAATAAGAGAATAGGTAGTGAAAATTAGCGAATGGGATTTGATTAATGACATCCAGAGGTCCAAGATCAATGGGATGAGGAGGTTTTGGGATATTGTTAATGATTAATGAATGTCTGCAAGTAGATTATTAATATTTTTAGGAGTTCTGCCTCAGTGTGGAATCCTCAAGTTATTAAACAGTTCAAATAATTGTCAGGACCTTTTTGAAACAGAATTTCTATGCTATACCCACAGAAAGAATTGTAAAGGCCTGGAAATAGGTTCTGGAAGCAAGAAAGAAAGATATCTCTCAATGTCCCCAATATACAGGAAAGATTCTTTGTTCAGGAGAATGGCACAGAAGGGCATGTTTCTCTTTCTCTGATTCCCTATAGGCAGGAATAGTTCTCTGAGTATGGAAAGACACCAATTCAGTAAATCAGAATGGAATGGAATAGCAATTATTCAAATATTTGGTCATGAAAGTTTTTACTCTGTTACTTGCATTGTAAATAAAAGAAAAAAAATGTAATAGATACCATGAAAATCAATAGTAAGTTACTCCTAAGAGGAAAGAAAAAATAAAGAAGAGTTTAAAAAGAGCAAAATATTGCCATGTAGGAAACTAAAACATTTATAGTGCCATGGACCAAGAGTGAGAAATGGATAGTCAAAAAATTGTAAGTTGAGAACTCAAAAAATATTGAAAAATTATCTAGAACAGTGTTTCTTAAGCATTTTCTGCTGATGACTCCTTTTAAAAATGAGAAATTTTCACATGCCCATGAGTTATAGGTATGTAAAATGGGTATATAAATAAAACATTTACTGATAATAAACAATGGATTGTTATCCCTAATATTATGGATTTTTGAACCACAGTTTAAGAAACTGAAATCTAGATCATCTTTTCATTTTACAATTGGGAAAACTGTAACTGAAATAGATTGACTAGCCCATAATTATAGATTCAGAGATAGAACTTGAATTCTTATATTCCAACTCCAGAACAAGTGTTTTCTCTTAGATTAACTGGAAGTTTGGGAACTAGAAGTTTAATTTGAGATATGTTGAATTGGAAATGCTAAGTTATCTAAAGACAATTGGAACTTGAAGGCAAATTTTCAGTAGATTATAAGCGCCTTGAAAGCAGGCGTACTTTTTTCTTTATCTTTGCATTGCCTAACACTGTGTCTGACACATAATAAATGATTAATAAATGTTTCTTGGATTAGATTACCAGATAGGTCATTGCTATGTTTTCTTGGTGTAAAGATTGATTTTTTTGTTCTAACTTAGGAGGGAGATGCTTTCTGGTATTTCTCATATGCTATGCAATTTCAGGGTATCCAGGAAGGTAGAGAAGACTTAGTAACATAGAAATTTAATTTTAATAGTAACTGAGAAGAATTCAGTTGAGAGATTCTGAATCTCATGAATCTCAGAAACTATGGTACCTCTGTCCTTGTCTTTTCCTTTTGTTTCTGTAAACAACATGAATTTCCTTATAAACATCAAATTTTCTTCAGCAGATTCAATTTATGACATATTTTCCATCTCTTGTATGGAGAAGTATACAATGGGGGTCAGCAAATTATGACTTTCAAGTTGGTCCACCACCTGTTTTTTTAATGTACAATCTGAGAATTAAGAATAGTTTTTTTCATTTTTAAATTAAAAGAAAAGTTTTATAGCATATGCATGTATACATATATATCTGTATGTAAAGTATGTATGTGTGTATATAGTTAATATAAATATTCTTAGCTCATAGGGCTGTACAAATACAGGTAGCCTGAAGAGCTTCATATACCATGTTATGTAGTAAAAACAATTGAAATAAATGTGGATAGAAATATTGCAGCTAGGGAAATTTTGGTGGACAAAAAATTATATTTTGTGGAAAAATAATCATTTTTAGACAAAGTAACAAAAGCTCTCTGAAAACAGAAATTTATCTTGGGTTATATTATTCTTTTGTTTTCTTTCTAATGATTCTTGAGTTACATTGAAGTATCATTTCTCAGTGTGGTTGATATTATGTTTCAATATATTCTCATTCCTGTTTTATTAATTTTATAACTATTCAAATTCCTCTTCATCATATGGCAGATCCAACAAAGTGTTCTTTGCTTTTTTTTTATTTTTAGATCACAAATTATTTTAGACACAGGAAAAATCTAAATATAGAAAATTTTCTTGTGTCAAAAAATTCTTTTTTTTTTCTCCTATAGAGTGTTGTATGCTGATCCTGCCTTGTCATTTAAATTTTCTACTGGAAAATTTATATCATAGAAATATGAAATGCAGCCATTTAGCCAGGGCACAAGATGAAATATATTAGGAAATATGATGTGTTTAGACTATGTCCATGGCATTCAGTAAGTTTAGTGTTGTATAAGTTATCTTTTTAAATGGGCATTTCTGCTAAAAAAAATAAACAAACATCTTATATGTAAGAAAATATAATATATAGCATAATTGTATTTATATATTTGTAATATATAAATATAATATATATTTCTATATAGAGTACATATATGTGTGTGTATATATACTCTATCTACATTATATATATTTATATATATTATAAATCATCCTTTCAGGCCTAAAAGTGTAATCCTATAGCAACAAATTTTTCAATATTTATTATGGAAGGAATTCTAGTACATGATAATGAGCATTTCAATATATATATCTCCAATTTGATAGCTTAGTATCATATTTCCCCTCTTCATGCATTCTATTCCAGAGCAAAATTGATCTGTTTGCTATTCCTTCCCAACATCTCCCTCTCTCTCCAGTTCAGCCTTCTAACTCCTGTCTCCTTGTCTTTGGAAAATCTGTACCTCACTCTTAGAATTGTTTACTCATTAACTCTTTAACTTTCTAGCTTTGTGCCAGCCTTAGCTTTCGGTCAGTAACAAAGGAAAATTTTCCCTGATTAGCATAGTTACACAATTGTTTAGAGTTCCTTCTTCTTTTTTTTCTCCAATTTTTATGTTTATATCTAACTAATTATTTGTATTCTCTCAATAGTAAACATCTTGAAGAAATATGTTGTTGTTATTGCTGTTGTCATCTTCATTTTAATTGTTCTGTTTCCAAATTGTAGGCACAATGCTTTTTATTATTTGAATTTGGGGCCATAAAAACTTATTCATCCATTTTTATTAGTTTCTAAATTTAGTATTTTAAAACACTTCTTATCAAGTAAAATCAATACATATTTATAAAAAGCTTGGTATAAGATAGACATTGTACTTATTGGGTTAAATGTGGTAATATGAAATCCATTACAATATTAATAGAACAAACTTCTGTAGTTTTGTCTCCAAGGTTTTTTTTTTTTAATCTTCTTGCTATCCTCTAATAATTACTACTGATATTTTGCCTAATCTCCTTTTGCTTTTATCCAGTGCCTTGATTAACTTTTTTGTTACTCACATTTCTGCAGTAGTTAACAATCCATTTACCAGTGTGTAATTTATTTTATTATTCATTTTATGATACACATAATGAAAGCCTTCTTGCTTGTCTTTCCAATTTTCCTAGGCTACAAATTATTTGCAAATCATACATAGTGCCTCATAAACTTGGGAAATCATATTTTAAATAAAAATCATTACCTTCTACTCAGAGTTCCCCATTTCTTCAGTGAATACATATCAGCTACTAGCATCCTTCAGTTTTAACCTTTTGAACCTCAGTGAAGATTTGGTTCTGAGCTTTAAGGGCCATTTAAAATTGTTTTAAGTTTAATTAAGTTATTTGAAGGGATTAAAGAATTTGTTCAACCTTTGCTCCATTAGATAAATTTATTTACAGTAGCTTTTATTGTTTTGTCTACTCTGATTCTAGAATTCAGAAATGCTAATTACCAAATGGTTTGGTCAATGACCAGAAGGAAAAAGGTTTCAGGGATATTTTTCCTCTTTCAAAATACAATGATGAGAAAGAGTGAGTGAGCTGGTTCATTTAGTTCCTTTCCATTAAACACTTTGAAATGCTCTATATTAAATTTTCTCTTTCCACATGGAAGTTAAATTTCATTCATAAGCTGTAGCAGTGCAACCAGATGCTTTCCCCACCTAAACCAATATGGGGTGAAGGATTAAGAGTTTAGGGAGAGTTTTTACATATCTGCAAATATATACATGCATACATGCACACACATGCATACACACAAACACACACATATATAATGCGTATTTGTATGTGTACATATGTGTGCATGTGTACACATGTTTACATATACAAATATACATACCTGTGTATGGAATCTTCCTGATTCCAAGTCCATACTCTATCCACTGTACCAGTTTTTTGGTCAGAGAAGAAAAAAGTAAGCTTCTGAAAAATAAAGATTTTTCTCTGATGTCTCTTCCATGTTGGCGTAAATTTCAATAACACTAAAAGATGATGCAACATTCTAACCCAGCATTGCATGGTGGGAAAAAAATTGCATTTCAAGACAGAAATTTCAGTGTGTTTTGTTCTTAATATCTGGTTCTTATAGTTCATCTTCCTATGAAACAGCTTTTTACTTCTCTGAGGCTTGGGTTGTATTGTTATTATTTTGAATATGAAGAAGAAGAGGAAAAAGAGGAGGAGAAAGATGATCAGGAAAAGGATGAGAAAGAGAAAGAGCAAAAGGAGAAGGTGAAGGAAGATTAGGAATACGAAGAAAAGAGGAAGAGAAGGAGGAAGAGCAAAAGAAGGAGGAAGTGCAGAAGGAGCATTGATTGAACAAGAATATGTTTTAGTTCTTCATAATATTGGTTATTTATATATTTGTCAAATATGGAAATTGTGTGAGGAATGGCTGAAGAAATTGTTGTACATAAATATAATGATTTTTTCAATAAGAAGGCCAGAGGAAGAATTCAGAAAATTGGCAAACATATCAAAGCTCATATCAAAGAAAGCAATTACTACAGGACTTTAAATTGAAAAAAAATTGAAAAAAAAGATTCAGATGAAGAGTAATGACCAATTTTAATTTTAGAAGATGTTGAAAAATCCATGTACATGCCTTTTCAATGTTTTGGGTTTTGACTGCAAAATCAGGCCAATTGTTCCAGACAGCCCATGCTTCTGTTTTCCTTAATGTTTTGTTTGCTACAAAATAGTTATATTATGAACATTGGTGCAAGATTATAAAGCAGTAAAAAAATGTTCAAAATACTGTTTCATGTAAATACACCAGAAATCAGAGCCCAAGTCATCCATTTATTTTTCAGTGTTTAGACCATTATGTTTACAAACCTATCAGATCCTCTAAAGAGAGATGTATTGCTAAAATTTTCGGAGTGTTTTAGTTACTAAAATGATGTTTAATAAGAGCCCTGCTAGAGGCTAGGATGGACATGGAGTCAAAAGATCTGAATTTAAGTTTAAATTCTGTATTTACTTGCATGCACAACCCACAAACTTCATTTTTGTTTTCTGTAAAATGAAAGATGGAGTAGAGCTGATATTGATCATTGCTAAACACATGTATGGGTATAATGTGCTGTCATTCAATATCCATCAATCTGCTGTAAATATATAATTCAATTGAAAAAAGATGGAACTTATTATTTTGACTATTTGACATAATTTAAAAACCTAGCAAATCAAAAGAAAATTTTTGGAAGATTAATTAGAGTTCATGAACATGTGACATGAAAGAGCACAAAAGGAAAAAAAACAATATCAAGAAAAACACATGCCTGCACTAATGTGGATATATATCAAAGTGTCTGTAAAGAAGTGTTTTGGGTTTGAATGATTAATTCTTAAGTCATTTTAAGATTTAGGGAAATAATTTCATGCCTTATTATGATTGATATTGGAATCTTCTTCCCATATGCACCCCCTACTCTACACTTCAAAATATATTGCCAAAGCAAAAGAATTTTGCTGCTGATAGATATGCAAAAACAAAACAAAACAAAACAAACTAATAAAAGAACAACAACAACGACAACAAAGACATAAGAATAAAAGTGAGGTTCACCATTTTTCTGGCTAAAATTAGTGTTCATACTTAGAGAAAATCTTTGGGATATTTTATTTTTTCTATTTTGTGCATTGCCCAAGCTAAGATTCCCTCTACCCAGATATGTGTCAAAAAATAAAGAGTGAAAATACTTTAATTATATTTAGCTTGAAGGTTGGGGCAATTCTCTGCCATGCATTTTTTAGTTGGATGTGCTCAGTATAACCAAAGTTCTATTAGACTACCATTATCAGGGAGAGTTTCCAGTCATTTATCAAGTTGTAACTTAGTGATGAGAAGGATAGCAAATGGCCTAGATGAATGAAATCAGCCTAAACTATAAGGGACCAATATAGAATGGACATGTGATCACAACTATGAGACCATTTGAGGTCAGCAGAGCATTAGCTGACATAGTTATATTCAGAAATCTCTAGTAGGTATGATATATAACATGAAAACAGCTTGATGAAATCTCCAGAAGATAGAGGCCCTCCAACAGTGTCAATAACATACATTTCTCTTCCATGTTCACATTTTTTTGCCTGGTATTTCTCCTTATGGTAATAAAGCTTATGATTTTTCTAGTTATATAAATAACCAATTTTTGGAAAATGTGGAATCCAAATCATTGTTTTAACTTGAACTGTGAGACCAATTAGTACATTTGGCAATGCAAAAAATTTCTAAGAATTATTTGTACATATTTTGAGCACATTTTGAGCTAACTTGAAAAGGGAATAGGAAAGCTCTTACAAATGATATTTTTATTACGGGACACTTTTTCAATCATAGTGTATTAAACAAAAATTTTTGCTATGATTATTTTTTGTTAATAGTTTAAAATAAAGTATTTTATTTGATAGAATAAAGTTTTGTCTTGAAAGTTCTCTTCCTAAAAGACATTCTAATGCATATTGGAATACATACAAATTTTCTTGAATGACTAATATGACCACAAAGATAACTGCTCAATTAACCTTTAATAAATAATGTCAAGTATAGTATAAAAGAAGATTCATAATCATCAAGCATGTGCATTTTCATCATGGATAAAATCCAATTCAGAATCCAAATTCAAGAAGAATTCCCTCTATAATAGAAGGTTTTTTTTTGTTAAATTTAAAATATATATATTTTTTAATTTTGCTGAGGCAATTGGGGTTAAGTGACTTACCCAGGTTCACCCACCTAGGAAGTGTCAGAGTCCATTTGAACTAAGGTCCTCCTGACGTCAGGAGTAGTGCTCTATCCACTGCACCATATAGTTGTCATAAATAATTTTTAAAGTCTTTCAATTTTCAAAACATGCATGGATAATTTTTCAACATTAACCCTTTCAAAGTCTTGTGTTCCAATCTCCCCTTCTTCCCACCCCCTTCCTTAAATGGCAAGCTATCCAGTATTTGTTTAATGTGGCAAAATATATATTAAATCCAACATATGCATGCATATTTATACAATCATCTTGCTGCACAAGAAAAATCAGATCAAAAATGAAAAAAAATGAGAAAATAAAATGCAAGCAAACAACAAGAAAAAGAGAGAAAATGCTATGCTGTGATACACACTAAGTTCCCACAATTCTCTCTCTGGGTTTAAATGGCTTTCTTCATCATAAGATCATTGGAACTAGCTTGAGACATTTCATTGTTGAAAAGAGCACATTCATCATAATTGATCATCCTATAACCTTGTTGCCATGTACAATGATCTCCTGATTATGTTCATTTTACTTTGCATCAGTTCATGTCTCTCCGGGTCTCTTTGAAATCATCCTGCTGATTGTTTCTTATAGAACCATCATATTCCATAACATTCATATACCATAACTTATTTAGCCATTCTCCAACTGATGGGTATCCACTCAGTTTCCAGTTTCTTGCCACTACAAAAAGGGCTATCATAACCATTTTTGTACATGTGGATCCATTTCCATCTTTTAAGATCTCTTTGGGATATAAGCCCAGTATAAACTTTGTTGGATCAAAGGATATGAACAGTTTGGTAACCCTTTGGGCATGGTTCCAAATTGTTTTCCAGAATGTTTGGATCAGTACAAAACTCCACCAACAATACATTAGTGTCCCAGTTTTCCCACATCCCCTCTAATAGTTGTTGTCATCTTTTCCTATCATCTTAGCCAATCTGAAAGGTGTGTAATGGTATCTCAAAGTTGTCTTTATTTGCATTTTTCTGATCAATAGTGATTTAGAGCACCTTTTTCATATGACTAGAAACAGTTTTAATTTCATCATCTGAAAATTGTCTGTTCATATCCTTTGACCATTTATCAACTGGCTTGAATTCTTACTAATATGAGACAATTCTCTAGATATTTTAGAAATGAGGCTTTTGTCAGAACCCTTAAATGTAAAGATGATTTTCCAATTTATTGCTTCCCTCCTAATCTTGTCTGCATTAGTTTTGTTTGTACAAAAACTTTTTTAACTTAATATAGTCAAAACTATCTATCTGGTGTTCACTTAAAAGTTCCAGTTCTTCTTTGGCCATAAATTCCTTCCTTCTCCACAGGTCTGAGAGGTAAACTATCCTTTGTTCTTCTAATTTTCTTATAATATTTCTCTTTATGTCTAGATCATGAACCCATTTCTACCTTATCTTGGTATACAAGCTCAGGTGTGAGTTATACTAGAAGTTTTTAGGTTTTCTCTTTTTAATATCATGGAACAAAAATGTACTCAAAATATCTACTCCAAAATACATAAGATATCAATTTTATTCATATGTAAAGATAATTTTCCCCTCCCAGAGTCAAGAAATATATTCAGAGACCACTAGTAAAAATCTTTGCACTAAAGACTGAGGTCTTACATATGCTTTAGAATGTATATAGTTTTCTCATTGTATCTTTCATGGGATCATTGGAGAGATTATTGAAAGAGATTCATAATCAGTTTTTTAAAATTTAATTTAATTTTTTATTTTATTTGCATAACATATGGGTGCGTAATTTTTCAACAATAGCCCTTACATAGCTTTCTGTTACAAATTTTCCCCCCCAACTCCCCACCCCTCCCCTAGATGGCAGGATATCCACTACATGTTAATTATGTTAAAATATTGGCAAATCGAATATATGTATACATATTTCCAAACATCATTATTGTGCAAGAAAAATCTTATCTACACAAAAAATATATCAGATAAAGGAAACACAATGTAAGCAAACATCAATCAAGGAGTATGAGAATGTTATGTTGTGGTCCACATTTCACATCCCTCTCTCTCGGTGTATATGGCTTTCTTCAGTGAACAATTGGAAGTGGTTTGAAACATTTCATTGTTGAAGAGAGCCACGTCCATCAGAATTGATCATCATAAAGTACTGTTGTTGCCGTGTATAATGATCTCCTGGTTCTGCTCCTTTCACTCAGCATCAGTTCATGTAAGTCTCTTCAAGCCTCTCTGAAATCATCTTGCTGGTCATTTCTTATAGAACAATAATATTCCATAATATTCATATACCATAATTTATTCAGCCATTCTCCAATTGAAGGGTATTCAATTTCCAGTTTCTAGCCACTACAAAAAGGGCTGCCACAAACATTCTTGCACATGTGGGGCCCCTTCCTTCCTTTATGATTTCTTTGGGATATAAGCCCATTAGAAATGCTGCTGAGTCAAAGGGTATGCACAGTTTGATAACTTTTTGAGCCTAGCTCCAAATTGTTCTCCAGAATGGCTGTATGTGTTCACAGCTCCACTAACAATGCATCAGTGTCCCAGCCCTCCCACATCCCCTCCAACATTCATCATTAACTGTTCCTGTCATTCTAGCCAATCTGACAGGTGTGAAGTGGTATCTCAGGGTTGTCTTGATTTGCATTTCTTTGATCAATAGTGATTTGGAGCATCTTTTCATATAACTATAAATAGTTTAAATTTCATCCTCTGAAAGTTGTCTGTTCATATCCTTTGACCATTTATTGATTGGAGAATGGCTTGAATTTTTATAAATATGAGACAATTCTCTATATATTTTAGAGATGAGACCTTTATCAGAACCCTTAAATGTAAAGATGATTTCCCAATTTATTGCTTCCCTCCTAATCTTGTCTGCATTGATTTTGTTTGTACAAAAACTTTTTAACTTAATATAGTCAAAGTTATCTATCTGGTTTTCAATTAAGAGTTCCAGTTCTTCTTTGGACATAAATTTATTCCATCTCCATAGGACTGAGAGGTAAACTATATTACATTCCTCTTATTTGCTTATAGTATTACTCTTTATATCCAGATCATGAACACATTTAGATCTTAACTTGGTATGTGGTGTTAGATGTGGGTCAAGCCCTAATTTCTTCCACACTAGTTTCCAGTTTTCCCAGCAGTTTTTGTCAAATAGTGAATACTTATCCCAAAAGCTGGGGTCTTTGGGTTTATCAAAAACCAAATTGCTATAGTTATTGCCTAGTTTGTCTTGTGATTCTATCCTATTCCACTGATCGACTACTCTATTTCTTAGCCAGTACCAAATGGTTTTGATGACCGCTGCTTTATAATATAGTTTTAGATCTGGTACAGCAAGTCCACCATCGTCAGCCTTTTTTTTCATTAATCCCCTTGAAA
>JAJPUD010016278.1:0-34605 GCA_023553655.1 Myrmecobius fasciatus | reverse complement strand
GGCATCTCCCAGGGGCTTCCTGGGTGCCTAAAATCTGCCTCTGTCACAGCCCGACTTCCGCCCCAGGCACGCTGGTGTCTGATCGAGGCCAGCAGCCGATTTTCCATGAGGCTAACCTTCCTGGAAGTTTTTGCAAAGTAGATTGTTGATAGAATTGCGGTGTAGTCCAAGTGTTTGGTGGAGCCCTCACTCCCGAACCAGTTCGGAGGCTCAATTTGTCTGGGTCTCAGCGAAGGTCTCATGAGCTCACAGAGAATGCTGTCTGCAGTTTGCCATCTTGGCTCTGCTCCCCAAATAGTCTAATTCTAAAGAATAATTGTATCAAACAAGAATCAATATAAACATCAAGAGTTTGATCCAAAAAATTGATATTTATGGGATAACATACAAAACCTTATGGGATGCACCAAAAGCTCTTCTTAGGGAAAATTTTATATCTCTAAATAGTTATATAAATAAAAGCAAGAGGACATCAATGAATTTGAACACAATTTAAAAAAAATTAGAAAAAGAAGAAACTAAAAAAACCCAATTAAATACCAAATTAGAAATTATGAATATGAAATATGAAATTTAAAAATTGAAAGTAAGAAAATTATTGAACTAATCAATAAAACTTAAGAATTGCTTTTATGGAAAACTCAACAAAATGGATAAATTTTTGGCTAATTTGATTAGAAAAAAAAGCAAAGAAAAAACAACAATAACAAAAATGAAAAAGTTGAATTTACCACCAGTAAAGAAGAGAGTAAAACAATAATTAGGATCTATTTTGCCCAACTTTATGTCAACAAATCTGACAATTCACTTGATATTGAGGAATATTTACAAAAAATTATAAATTTCCCAGGTTGAGAGAAAAAATAAATTGCTCAACCCATTTTACAAAAAAAAAAAAAAAATTGAACAAGCCATCAATGAACACCCTAGGAAAAAATCTCCAGAATCAAATGGATTTACAAATGAATTCTTCCAAAAATTTAAAGAACTATTCATTTCAATATTATGTAAACTGTTTAGAAAAAAATAGGCAAAGAAAGAGTCCTGACAAATTTCTCCTGTAGCATAAATATGGTGCTGATACCTAAACCAAAAAGAACCAAAACAGAGAAAGGATATTATAAACCAACCTCCCTACTGAATATTGATGCAAAAAATTTAAATAAAATATCAGCAAAGATATAACAACCTCTCAGCAGGAAAATACATTATGACCAAGTGAGATTTATACTTTTGGTCAGGCACAGGGGGAAATCAGAGAATAAATGGGAGGAGAGGGGAAATACTGTTTGCAATGGTAATTGTTAGAAGAGTTTCCAAGCAAGTTTCTCTGACTGGGCCTAATTTCTCAAACACAGTGGGACCTGAATCAAATTTATAAAAAATCAGTCATGCCCAAATTGAGGAATGATCAAAAGATAAGCTGTGCCCAAAGGACTATACATTCATGCATGTCCTTTGGTCTAACAACACTTTGGTCTTACTACATCTTTGAGGTACCTCATGCCTATCAGATTGGCTAAGATTACAGGAAAAAGTAATGATCAGTGTTGTAGGGAATTTGGGAAAACTGGGGCACTAATGTTAGTGGAGTTGTGAAATGATCCATTCTGGAGAGCAATTTCAAACTATGCCCAAAGAGCTACTAAATTGTGCATACCCTTTGGTTCAGCAGTACACTGCTAGGTCTGTATATGAAAGAAAGCTCAAAAGGGGAAAAAACCCATGTACCAAAATGTTTGACTCAGGTCATTTTGAGGTGGCAAAGAACTAGAAAATTAGTAGATGCCCATCAGTTTTGGGAATGCCTGAATAAGTTAAGGTATATTAAAGAAATGAAATATTATTGTTCTACACAAAATATTGATCAGATTGATTGTAGAAAAGCCTGGAAAAATTTACTCAAACTAATGGTGAGTGAAAGAAGCAGAACTAGGAAAACATTGTACCTAGTAATAGCAAGATTGTGTGATGATGAACTATGATAGATTTGGTTCTTTTCAACAGTTTGAACCAAAACAATTTGAAAAAAATTTGGGTAGAAAATGCTATTTACCTTCAGACAGAGAACTATGGAGAACAGTACATTCTATGTTTCTTTTTTTTTTACTTCTCTTGTGTTTTTTCCTTTTTGTTTTGATTTTTCTCTCATACTATGTTACTCAAGGAAATATGGTTGTTTAAGTACATGTATAGGCACCAAAAATGTTGATTTATATGTACTTAGGGAAAATAAAAAAAAATTTAAATAGAATTTGACAAGTGTAAACTAATGACTTAATGAGACATTAAGAATCAGTCAAATAAAGTTTTTAAAAAATGAATGATAAAGAAAAAAAATGTAAAGTGCCTTATTGGAAAAAAATCAATCTGAACAATAGATGCAAGAGAGATAATTTAAGAATTCTTGAACTATCTGAAAGCCATGATTAAAACAAAAAGAACCTGAACAATGTTTCAAGAAATCATCAGGTAAAACTGCCATGTTTTCCTAGAAGCAGAGAGTAAAATTGTCATTTACAAAATCCACCAATCACATCCTGAAAAAGATCTTTAAATAAAAACTCTATGGAATATTGTAGCCAAACTAGAAATTAGTCAGATTGAGGAGAAAATGCTGCAAACAGTCAGAAAGAAATAATCCAAATATTGAGCAGCCACAATTAGAATTACCCATGACCTCACAACTTCCACATTAAAGGACTGGAGAGCCTGGAATATTCTGAAAGGCAAAGGAGCTTTGACTACAACCACTACTCAATTACCCAGCAAAATTAAATATTATTTTTCAAAGGAAAAGACAGACATTAAATAAAATAGGGTATTTTCAATCATTCCTAATGAAAAACCAGAAGTAAACAAAACAAAACAAAACAAAAAAAGATCTTCAAATACAATATTCAAGAGAAGAATAAAAAGGTAAACATGGGAAAAGAAAAGAAAACTGTGTTTTAAGTTAAAACTGTTTACATACTTACATAGGAAGATGATACTTATAACTTAAAAACTATATCTTTTGGGGCAATTAGAAGTATACATAGACAGGGTGTGTATATGAGAGGACTTTAATATGATGATACAAAAAAGAATTTAAAGATAGAAAGGGGATTGTACTGGGAGATAAGGAAAGGGGAGGCAAATAGGGTAAATTATATCACATGAAAAGGCACAAAAGACTTCTTACAGTAGAAGGAAAGTAGGGAAACGGAAGAGCATTATTTAAACGTTAGACTGAAAGAGGGAATAACATACATACTTGGGTATAGACATTTGTCATACTCCATAGAAAAGTAGGAGGGGAAAGGGAAAAGGAAAGGCAGAGGCTGATAGAAGGGAGCGAAGAATAAAAAGGAGAAAAGGGGGAAAGAAGGAAGGGGTGATAAAAGGGAAGACAGATTGAGGAAAATGAGATTCAGAAACAAAAGACTTGTGATCAAGGAAATGGTGAAAGGAGGAAAAAAAAACATAAACAGAAAAAAATGGGATGAAAGGAAAAATAGAATTAGTAATCTTAACTGTGAATGTGAATGAGATGGATTCTTCCATAAAAGCAAAACAGATAGCAGAATAAATTAAAAGCCAGCATCCTAAAATATGTTGTTTACAAGTAATACATTTAAATGCTAAAATGAACCACAGTCAGTAAAGTAATATCAATATTAAACATATATGCACTAAATAGTATAGCATCTAAATTCTTAGAGGACAAGATAAGTGACTTAAAGGAAGAAATAGACACCTAAATTATACTAGTGGGGAACATCAACATCCCTTTCTCAGAATAGGATAAAACTCATCATAAAATAAACAAGAAATAAGTTAAGAAGGTGAAGAGAATTTTAGAAAACTTAGATATGATAGCAAAAGATTCCAGAATGAGTCAGAAAATTTCAAGCTGTTTAGATTCCATCCTCCCAAACAAAACAATATTGCACCTAAGAGCTAACATAAAAGTGCTGAAAAGACAAAGAATATATTGGATAAAACAGAGCTCTTTCTAGTACTAACAGAAAAGTCCCAAGAAAAATCTCAGTACAAAGGATTAAGCACCATGAAGTATAAGTATGTTCATGGGAGCTTCATCAAAACAGCAAATTGAAATTTTGGGGGCAACCTGGGCTCACAGATAGCCTTAGCTCCAACTTTAAGGACTTTGATCCCCTGGACAGTTGAGTAGGTCACCTTGTAGAAAGGTGAGCAAACATCTCCTAATAAGTAACATTAGGTCCAACTATGCTACTTAGATACTTCCCTGGAGCAGATGGAATCAGCATACCAGATGAGTGCAGAAGCAGTAGTGTGAGGATGCTGCTGGTTATGAACACTTAAAAAAGGGTGAGTTTTTTGATATTGGATTTAAAGACAAAGGGGAGAACTGAAGTAAAGACAGAAACAGCCCACAAACTAACATGTGAGGTCAACACACTATTAATTACTTATTTTAAAAAAATGAGCAGGGAAAGAGAAAGAACCATAGGAAGCTACTACAAGAATAGGAAAGACTGAATCAGAGCACAACACTGGGGGAGGAGGGGGGAGGGGAGAGAAATCCTCCCCTACTTCAAAGAGTAATGTTAAATGACCCACTGACCAGAAAGAATTTATAGAAGCACTTAAAAAGATTTTAAATATCAAATCAGAGTTTGAACAAAAACTTAAATGAAAGAAATAGAGTCATCCATGAAAAACAAGATTATAGGGGAAAAAAGGTTAATCAACGGGAAAAATTTTTCAGAGTGTTCAAGAAGAAAATCACTCTTTAGAAATTAGAACTGGGCAAGAAGAAGCCAGTGAAATAATCAGACACTAAGAAATAATAAAACAAAATAAAAAGAATGAAAAAAATAAAGAGAATGTGAAACATATTATAAGAAAAAATAAGAGATTGAGAGAACAAATCAAGAAAAGATAAGAATAACTGGACTATCTGAAAGCTAGGCTCAAAAAAATAAAGAAAAAAATCTTTTTTTAATTTTTTAATAATTTGTATTAATACTTTTTATTTACAAAATATATGTATGGATAATTCTTCAACATTAACCCTTACAAAGCTTTCTGTTACAAATTTTCCCCCCTACTTCTCACCCCGCCCCTAGATGGCAGGGTATCCACTACATGTTAATTATGTTAAAATATTTGACAAAACGAATATATGTATACATATTTCCACACATCATTTTTGTGCAGGAAAAATTATATCTACAAGAAAGAATAATCAGATAAAGGAAATACAATGCAAGCAAACATCAATAGAGAGCATGAAAATGATATCTTGTGGTTCACATTTCACATCCCTCTCTCTAGGTGTATATGGCTTTCTTCACTGAACAATTGGAACTGGTTTGAAGCATTTCATTGTTGAAGAGCACCATGCCCATCAGAATTGATCATCATATAGTATTGTTTTTGCTGTGAACAATGATCTCCTGGTTCTGCTCGTTTCACTCAGCATCAGTCCATGCAAATCTCTCCAAGCCTTTCTGAAGTCATCCTGCTGGTCGGTTCTCACAGAACAATATTCCATAACATTCATATACTATAATTTATTCAGCCACTCTCCAATTGATGGGCATCGATTCAATTTCCAGTTTCTAGCCACTACAAAAAGAGCTTCCACAAACATTCTTGCACATGTGGGGCCCTTTCCTTCTTTTATGATTTCTTTGGGATATAAGCCCAATAGAAACACTGCTGGGTCAAAGGGTATGCATAGTTTGATAACTTTTTGAGCATAGCTCCAAATTGCTCTCCAGAATGGCTGGATCCGTTCACAGTTCTACCAACAATGCATCAGTGTCCCAGCCTTCCCACATCCTCTCCAACACCTGTCATTATCCTTTCCTGTAATTTTAGCTAATCTGACAGGTGTGTAGTGGTACCTCAGAGTTGTCTTAATTTGCATTTCTCTGATCAATAGTGATTTGGAGCACTTTTTCATATGACTATAAATAATTTTATTTATAAAGTTCTAATTTCATCATCTGAAAATTGTCTGTTCATACTCTTTGAACATTTATTGATTGGTGAGTGGCATGAATTCTTATAAATATGAGACAATTCTCTATATATTTTAGAAATGAGGCCTTTATCAGAACCCTTAAATGTAAAGATGATTTCCCAGTTTGATGCTTCCCTCCTAATGTTGTCTGCATTAGTTTTGTTTGTACAGAAACTTTTTAACTTAATATAGTCAAAGTTATCTATCTGGTGTTCAATTAAGAGTTCCAGATCTTCTTTGGACATAAATTTATTCCATCTCCATAGGTCTGAGAGGTAAACTATCCTATGTTCCTCTAATTTCATTACAATATCACTCTTTATATCTAGATCATGAACCCATTTAAATCTTATCTTGGTATGTGGTGTTAGGTGTGGGTCAAGCCCTAATTTCTTCCACACTAGATTCCAATTTTCCCAGCCGTTTTTGCCGAATAGTGAGTACTTATCCCAAAAGCTGGGGTCTTTGGGTTTATCAAACACTAAATTGCTAAAGTTATTACCTAGATTGTCCTGATATCCTATCCTATGCCACTGATGGACTGCTCTATTTCTCAGCCAGTACCAAATGGTTTTGATGATCGCTGCTTTATAATATAGTTTTAGATCGGGTACAGCAAGGCCACCTTCATCTGCCATTTTTTCATTAATTCCCTTAAAATTCTTGACCTTTTGTTCCTCGAAATGAACTTTCCTACTATTTTTTCTAGATCAGTAAAATAATTTTTTGGGAGTTTGATTGGTATGGCACTAAATAAGTAAATTAGTTTGGGTAGTATTGTCATTTTTATTATATTCTCTTGGCCTACCCATGAGCACTTAATGTTTTTCCAATTGACTAGGTCTGATTTTATTTGTATGGAAAGTGTTTTGTAGTTTAGTTCCTATAGTTTCTGACATTTTCTTGGCAGATAGATTCCCAAATATTTTATGCTATCATCCATTATTTTGAATGGAATTTATTTTTGTATCTCTTGTTGCTGAACTTTGTTGGTAATATATAAAAATGCTGATGATTTATGTGCATTTATTTAAAATCCTGGAAAAAAAATCTTGAAAAAGAAAATAAAAGATTTTTTTAATCCCCCTAAAGTGTTAAAAAAGAAAAGAAAAGAAAGTGGAGGTGAAGTCAAGATAACAAAATAAAGTCAGGAAGCTGCTCTAGTTCTCCCAGTGTCCTTTGAAAACTACATGAAACCATGCCACTGAACAAAATCTGATGGAATACAACAACTTCAAGAAAAGCCAATCTCACTGGTTTGAAAAGGGTGTTCAGCCCAGACAGGTTCTTAATCACAGGAAATTAGCAACTAGGACCCTTACTTAGTCCAATCTCAGTAGAGGAACAAATCAGCCTCCAGTATCAGCTTAGAAGGCAAAGAGCAGTCAAGCTATCCCCTATAAACCCAAAGGGTCTCTGTGCTCAAAGTCAAGGCTCAGAGCTGCACAGGAAACTTAGTACAGCACCACCTTTACTTTAGCAGCAGAGTTCCACCTTAAAATAAAAAAAAAAGGAAATACCAAAAGAAAAGGAAAGAAAATGAGCAAGAAACAGAAAGACTCTTAACCATAGAAACCTGCTATGGTGACTATGGTGTTAGGGCAGACTAAAACACAAATTCAGAGGACAGAAATTCCACAGAAGAAATTTCAAAAAATATAAATTTGTCTGAAGCCTAAAGAGGCTCCTTGATAATAGTTATGAAAGACTTCAAAACATAAAGAAAAGATGTAGAAGTAAAAAAAATATGAAAAGAAATAAGAAATCTGCATGAGAGAGTCAACAGCTTGAAAAAGAAAAGGAAAAAAATTGTCTGAAGAAAACAATCATTTAACAAGTAGAATAAAGGAAATGAAAAAGACATACAAAAGGTAACTGAAGAAATCACATTTTAAAAACTATAACAGGGTAAATGGAACCTAATGACTTTGTGAGACAGCAAGAATCCATGAAACAAACTAAAAAGAATGAGAAAATGGAAGAAAATGTGAAATACCTCATTGACAAAGCAATCCATCTGGAAAATACATCTAAAAGAGACAGTTTAAAAATCATTGAAATTCTGTATGTCCCTAGGCAAGCCATTTAACCCTCAATTGCCTCAGAAAAAATAAATTAATTAAAAATAATAAATAAATAAATAAATATATTGGCATACCTGAAGGCCATGATCAAAAAAAAAAAAAAAAAAGCCTGGAAAGCATTCTACAAAAGGTCATAATGAAAACTGGCCCAATATTTTAGAAACAAAAGGGGTAATACTCATTAAAAGAATCTATTGATTGCAGATCTGCCTTTGGTAAAGGGTAGATTGAGAACAGCGATTCACCAGCAGTCACCAGCAGTGACCGAAGCAGGTGCTATGGAGTGCATAGAGTGTAGTTAGATATCAAAAATGGCAAAATTATCTGATGCATCACAGACTATTATCAGTTGTCCTGACTTTTGTCTTGCCACTGAAATTTGATGACTTTGGAAAGAGAGAGTGAAGATGATGTCTTTGTGCAGTTCTGCCTCATTTAAATCCAATTTAAGAGCAAGTCAAGACATCACCTAGTGAAGTCATTGATCCTCTTATAAAACAAACAACAAAAAAAAAAAACCAAACAAACAACAATCTAGTAGGATATCCACCTGAGTTTACCAACAGACCTCACTTCTTGCCTTCTTACCAGAATCTATCTTATTCTGCTTATTGATTGCTACCTAATTTCATTGTCACCTTGTACTTGTAGCCTGGTACCTAGATTTTTAATGGGTGATTGTTGTAGAAATTACTGGCATTGTTTAATGTAAAGATTCACGCTAATTGCTTATCTTGAATCTCTCTGGATCTTTCTCTTTACTTGGTCTTCATGTGCTGAGGTATCTACCATCCTCACACTTATTGATGCCCAATCCTTATGCTAGAAAGCTGGTCAGTGTGGGAAAAGTGCTATATTTATCATCAAGAATGTCCTATTTTTTTTATTGTGGCATTGACACTTTCTGTATCACTATACATAAATAACTTCAGTCCTAGTTTTTTTTTCATTCAAAATAGGAAGAGAATAGTATTTTTAGCATGCTTTAAGAAAAGCATGCTACAAACTAAAAACTTTAATTAGGTGAGACTCTTGGTGCACCTTATCTTCTCAGGAGGCATTACAAAACAACCAAATATGTCTTATATAATCTTACACTGAAATACATGTTAAATCTCCAAAAAACACACAACTTCTTCCAAGGATCACAAAGAACTTTACATATATTATCATACCTAATCCTAATAACAATTTTATGAAGCATGTACTACAAGCAATATTATACCCACTTTACAGATGAAGAAACTGGAACTCAAAAGTAAAGTGGTTTGCCCTTGTTCACAGAACATGTCAGGAGTGGGATTTTAAATTAGGATTTTCCTGGTTCCAATTGTAGCACTCTTTTGACTATATGTTACCATTTAGCAGTAATGTTTATTTTACACAATACACCTGCCTTCTTTCCACTATTGGAGATTAACAGGAAACTGGAATATGTACACTACACACTAAAACATGCTCTTGTTACATCAACTACAAGGTGGATAATTAGGATCTATCTTTCATTGCAAGAACAAACACCAGAAAACTATCAGAAACACTGTTTTGTCATTTTGATAGTGATTAACTTGGTGCTTAAAAAAGACCAACTTCTACCAATCTAAAACTATGTTATAAGGCAGCAGTCATCAAAATCATTTGGTACTGGCTAAGAAATAGAGTGGTGGATCAGTGGAGTATTGTAGATACATAGGACACAATAATCAAGCTTTATAGTAATCTAGTATTTGATAGACCCTCAAACTACAACTACTGGGACAAAAACTCACTGTCTGACAAAAATTGCTGGGAAAACTGGAAAATAATATGTCAGAAACTCAGCATAGACCTACATCTTACACCCCATACCAAAATAAGGTCAAAATGGATACATGATTTGGGCACAAAAGATGATACAATAAACAAATCAGAAGAACAATGGATAATTTACCTATCAGATCTTTGAGAAAGGAGGAATTTAGGACAAAAAAGAGATCTAGAGAACATTATAAAAGACAAAATGGACAACTTTGTTTAAAGGTTTTGCACAATCAAAACCAACAGTAACAAGATTAAAAGGAAAGTACAAAAGGAAAAAAAAATTACAGCCAATGTTTCTGATAAAGGCCTTATTTCTAAAATATATAAAGAACCGTGTCAAATTTATAATAATACAAGTCATTTTCCAATTGATAAATGGTCAAAAGATATGAACATTTTCAGATGATGAAATTAAAGCTATCTATAGTTATATGAAAACCATGCTCTAGGTCACTGTTGATTAAGAAAATGCAAAATAAAACAACTCTGAAATACCCTCACACCTCTGAGTTTGGCTAAAATGACAGGAAAAGATAATGATAAATGTTGGAGGGGATATGGGAAAACTCAGACTCTAATACATTATTGGTGGAGTTGTGAACTGATCCAACCATTCTGGAGAGCAATTTGAAATGATTCCCAAAGGGCTATCAAACTATATTTTTATATGTTACATCAATGGTCACTAACTGAAGCTTTGTTAATTTTGACCTGAATTAGCCTCCAGATAGCTTATAGATTTTATCCCTGCCTAAATACTTTAACTGCTTCTAACAATTAACTAAATCTAGTTGTAAGCCAATTGTAAAATACATCTTACTGCATAGACAACAAGGAACCCTGTATTCCTCTGTTTTGTCAACCACTTCTCATCTATAACTTTGACCCCTCTGAATGTCAGTTTGCAAATATAAAAGCAAATGAGAGAATAAGACTATTTTTAAACTCCATTCAAATTCTGCTTTTCTGTTTTAACATGACAAATATATAAAATATTCATTAAATAATTCATCACTGTGGACATGGCAAACTGAATGTTGGCATACTAGCAGAAAATAACTCATAAAAATTTTGATACATATATATTTAAAATATCATTATAATGTACAAAGGTAAAGGATAGCAATTCAAAATGTCCTTCGTAATTAAGCAAAATTACTTTTCTCCAAAAAATGCCTTTTGTCTTTGCTTATCCTGTCAATTATGGAATAGCTATGAATCATAATGAATCCTTCAATTATTATATGCTAATTTTAATCAAGATATTTGTGGCTGTATGTAAAGTAAGAACGCAAATTAGCATTATGAAAGATTTTGAAATAAATTGCTTTTACATATCATATTGTCCCAAAAGCCACCTGTAAATAGCTTTTAATATAGTGATAATAACACTTTGTGCTTCAATTTCCAAGGAAAGATTCATAACACAAATAGCATTAATTATCTATCCAATAATTTGAATAATGACACTAATCATAACTCCTAACATCTACAAAAATGAAGGCATGCCTATGCAAATATTCAGTAAGTAAAATGAGTAGTCACAAAAGAACTATACAAGAAACAATCCAACATCACCAAGAAGTGTGATGATGTAATTACCGATCTAACGCCAGACATCCTAGAAAATGAAGTCATGTGCTATAGGAACAATTGTAAACATTTAAGTTCTTGGTGAGGATGGAATTTCAGCTGACATTTTTTTAAAATTCTAAAAGATGATGCTGTGAACATGCTGTACTCAATATGCCAATAAATTTGGAAAACTCAACAATGGTCACTGCAGGGTCAATGCTGAGGAATATTCAAATTACCAAAAAATTGTGCTTGTTTAATACAACAGCAATGTTGTGTTTAAGATTTTGCAAGCTAGGTTTCAGAAATATGTAAGTTAAGAATTACCAGAAGAGTATACTGGTTTTTGAAGAGGCACAAAGACCAAATTGCCAATATTCTTTGGATTATGGAGAAAGCAAGGGAGTTCCATGAAGCAATAATGGTTGAAGGGTGAGGGGATCTGATTCTATGGATCACAGAAAACTATGGCAAATCCTCAAATCACCTTCTTCTACTTAAAAATCTGTAAAGAGGCCAACAAGCAATAGTTAGGACTGAACATGAAATAACTGATTGGGTTAAAATTGGAAAACAATATGACAAGTTTGTATGTTACAGAGTTCATCATGCTAAATGCCAGTTTAGATGAATCAAAAGCTGGAATTAAGATTGACAAATAAAATATCAACAAACTCAGGGAGCAAATGCTACCACTCTGAAGGCAGAAAGTAAAGAAAAATTAAGAAACTTCTTAATGAGAGTACAAGAAGAGAGTGGAAAAAGCTGGCTCAAAATTTGATGTCAGAGAAAGTAAGATATTGGCAATTGGTCCCATCACTTCCCGAAAGAGAAGAAATGAAAACAGTTTTAGATATTATATCTTTGGGCTCAAAAATTACTGCAAATGGTTGCTGCAGTCATGAAATTTAAAAAAAATTGCTCTTTGGAATGACTACACTGGACAGTATACTAAATAGCAGAAACATCATCTTGCTGACGAAAGTCCATATATTCAAAGCTATGTTGAATTTTTTGTTTGTTTTTCCTAGTAGCACTGCATGTCAATGAGAGTTAGAATACTAAATACTAAAAAACTGACACTTGAATGATGGTGCTAGAAAACACTTTTGAGAATCCCTTGGACAGCATAGAGATAACATAATTCAATACTTAAAGAAATTAATTTGGACTATACACTGAAAGATCAGATACTTAACTTTAAATATTTTGGCTACATCATGAGAAAATAGGATTAATTGAAAAAGACCCTGATGCTGAAAAAGAGTGATAGCAGCGAGAGGAAAAGGGAATGGCAGAGGATGAGATGGCTTGATGGTGTTAAAAAGAAAATCAACATGAATTTATATAGACTTTGATAGATGGTAGAGGATAGAAGGACCAGATCTATTATGATGCATGGGATCACAAAAAAGTTGGACAGGACTGAACCACCTAACAGCAACAGCAATAGCAACAGCAACAAATAAGTATACTACAAAAGCAATATTTGAAGTAAACTAAATAAATAGCAATAAATCTAATTACCTGCAATGAAGAGAAAATTTACAGTAACATGCCATGTATTTGTTTTGACATATCTCCTACATGTGATTCCTTTAACAGCAAAAGTACTAGCCTGAATTTGTAATTTTAGTCAAGCTGGGGGAACATAATTAACACATACATGCAGATAGATATGCAGATATACATTTTTTTAACATCTATCTGCCTTTCTAGACCTCACAAATGGGAGCTATCTGATTATTATGGTTAAGCAATTTTTATTTAATGAAGTAGGTATATTTTATCCTAAAAGGATAAAAACAGTTGTTGAATATCTTTTTTTGTTAAAAATAATTTTACATACAAAATCTTCTAAAATGTCATCTATATTCATCACATTTTAGAGACTTTAAAGAATAGTAAGGTTCTCATTCACAGTATTTCATAGAGATCTTAAATCTAATATTTAGCACTGAAAAACATCCTGCTTTCAAAATGCTTGCATATAAATTTCTGGAGTTAGTACTTCATTTTTATTAATAAAATCTTTTCAGAGATCAAGCACAAAGATAAAATATTTCCACAGTTTTTGTTTGAATTATTCTTTAGTCTGAAATGTTAAAATATCAACTTATTAATTTTGTCATGAAAGGGATAGTCACTTTTAGGTAGTATAAACGTAAAATATATGTATTTTTGTATGTGTGTGTATATATGTATATACATGCTTAAATATATTTATGTGTGTATATATGCTTATATATGTATGTGTATATCTGCTTATATTTATGTATGTATATATAAATATGTATTTATATATTTCTTTATATAGATAATACATAGACAGATAGCTATACATCACTGCATGCATATGTATATATATTCCTTTTAATTGAACATGCCATGCTTTCATTGAAAGCGAAGACATAAGAAACTTTGAACAAGTAAATCTCGTGTGGTTTAGAGTTTGGGTCATAAAATCAAACATCTAGATGGTATGATAAAAGTTTGATAGAGGTTCATACATATCTTTTGACTGAACTTTTTTTGTTATTATTTTTATCATGTTTTGACAGAACCTGGGCAAATAATTTTGTAGGCTAGTGAAAATTCATTTCAACCTAGCTATCTAAATTTTGAATTGAAAGAAGGCCAAATTTTCACCACAAGACAAATGTTTGGCTCTTATTTTGCTATTAATTTGGCACATAATAGGAGAAAAATTAGTTTTAAACCTAAGTAGGAATTCATATTCATAAAACCATTTTCAAAAAGTATTCTTGTTCTTTTTTGTTGTAAAATGATTTATTCATGATTTCTCCTTTTTCAAAAATTATTTTTTTAACATTCCTTTCTTTTTAAATTAGGAGATCTAAATTATTTCTTTTCCTCTCATCCTTCTATCACTCACTGAGAAGATAAAGCAAAAAGATTTCAATTAGTTATAATTGTGCAAAATTCAATTAGTTATAATGATGCAAAGCATTTTCATATTAGACATATCACAAAAAATCAAAAAGTAAAGTTATAAAAATTATTCTTCAGTTTACTCAGTTTATCATCACTTAGGCTCTCGTTAGAATAAGCCTACCTCTTATTATAATAGTCATTCTTTCATTGATTTGTAACTAATCAGAGAAGATTTCCACATGTCAGAAACACCCACTCTTCCAAAGGTATTTTAATATTTGAGCAACCCCCAAAATTTGTATTTGGTTTTACAGAGGGTTGCTGATTTCATTTTATTAATTATTTGTCAGCTGTAATTAATAAAGTGACTATTAATTACCCCAGATTTTTTTACTCATTACAGTTCTCTGCAAGTTTTGGAGCTTCCAATGTATGGAAATCTGGGGTTAGGTATTGTCATTGCTCTACTAGAATAAATTATATTCTTTACTTAGGAAGGACTCCTGCTCCTCTGTAGTTGTAAATATGAGCACTTCTCTTGGCCCTGTTTAATTGTGATCAGATTTATATATCACTTCCAGTAACAAAAACTAGTGTTCCACTCTGCCTTAGAGCTGTGACCAGGAGCTTTGCTCCCTTGTTACTGATCACAAACGTTTTTCTCTCCCCTGGAACTGTAACCAAAAATTGCTTATGGACAATAGAGCTCCCAATTAGTATTAGTATCAGCGATGCTCAGTGCTAGCAAAGGGTCCCATTTAATATCTTTCCAATCAATTGTCCAACCATGTTACTGTCTGTGCATCAAAAAATCTGCAAGTTACTGCTGCTGTTTTTGCTACAACTGTAATGACCACCTCCAAGGGCCACTGCTGGTGTTCTGGAACAGGAAACCATCTAAATATCATAGACCTCTTCTGCTCACTTTCTAAGTTGACGTAGGCTGGGAAAATGTTTGTTTCTGACTTTTTATTTGCTTTGCTACTCCAAAATTTGATTTGAGGCATTATTTCATAAGTCTTTGAAGTGGAGCACTGAAAGAATTTAGCTGGGTATGCTCTCTTATTGGTTCTGCCTCTTCAACTATTTTTCTTAAAATTACCCTCAAGCAGGCATACTATATAAATTTTTCTAGAGTCTTTTTTGTTGTGTCTCTTAAAAACAGGGCTTTTGTTATTAGCTTGTGTCTTTTAGCTTTTTATTTCAGTATGTGCAGTAATTTCTCTTTCACATAGTTTGCATTTAGCAAAAGTTTGTTGAATAAATAAATAAGTGAATGAATGTTGAATCCTTGACTTTTTTCTCTCCTTTATGTCAAATATATAATTCATTAAAAATTGTCACCAATTCTCCAAAATTGAAACAAAGTTATCCTATCTAGGTCACAAACATTTTATATTTTGACTACAGCATTCTCATTATTTTACTACTAGGATGCATCTTTTATCAAATTTAAGATGCTTACTTTGACTTTCAAGTCTTTCAAAACTACTTTGTTCCTAGGATTCATTGAAACAGATTATTTTTCCAATTTCTGGATATACTTCAACAGTATTTTGTTATACATACTTTGGCAACTGAATTTGGAATGTGTGGAAGTAGATTTAAATAGCTGTGTCACTGTTTCTTATGTGAACTTTGGCAAATCTTTTCACGTCATTGGGCATTAATGTTTTTGCATGTTTTGTTTTTTTCTCTATAAAATGTGTAATGGATTAAATTACTAGACAGGATCACCTCAAAAATCTCTTCCAATTATAAAGTTATTATTTTTAAATTAATTTTAAAATTCAATGATCTCTATAAACAGATTTGTTTGAGTTATCTTCTCCTATAAGTAATGTTGTTTAAAATATTTACTGAGTTCATTTGTTGTATAGATCACCACACATAGCTGTAGTGTCAGTTGAGAATGGAGGAAATTAACAAGAAGTGTATCTTGAACTGGATATCGATACAACACACACAATTTTTAATGTGAATATTATTAATTTTTCTTTCTCAAATCATAACTCTAGCCATTTTTCAAAATTCTGACAGTCCTGCACATATTGTAATTCCTAATAGTCAAAGCACCATGATACTAAAATGTATGAACTCTTGCTTTGTTATATAACACATTTTAAAATGTTTTGAGTTCCTAATTTTTTCCTACTTCTTCCCTGCCTCCTGGATTGAGAAGGCAAACAATTTCAAAAGGTTATACATATGCAGTCATAAATATCTTATTTCCTTGTTAATTATACTGTGAGTGAAAAAAATTGACCAAAAATTCAGGAAAAAATAAAGAAAAAGTATGCTTTTATATGCACCCAGAATCCATCAGTTCTTTCTCTGGAGATAAATAGCATTTTTAAAAAAAAATTTAAATCCTTTAGAATTGTCTTGGATCATTATATTGCTGAGAATGGCAAAGCCATTCACAATGGAGTATCATATAATATTACTATTATTATATATAATATTCTGTTGCTTCTGCTCATTTCACTTTGCATAAGTCTTTTAGGTTTTTCTGAAAGCATCTTTTTTATCATTTCTTGTAGCACAATAGTATTTCATGACAATTATATAGCATAATTTGTTCAGCACTTCCCAAATTAATAAACATACTTTCAATATTCAATTGTTTGCTACCACAAAAAGAAGTACTATAAATAATTTTGTACATTTAGGTTCTTTTCTTTTTTTTTTTTAATTTTCTTGGGACGTAGACCTAATACTGCTATTGCTTGGTCAAAGGGTATACACACACACACACACACACACACAGACACACACATATATATAGTTTTATATTTTTATGTGAATTGTTCCAAATCACCCTCCAGAATGGTTGAATCAATATACAACCTCATCAATAATAAATTAATGTCTCAACTTTCCCACTTTCTCTCCATCATCTGTCATTTTCCTTTTCTGCCATATTAGTCAATATGATAGGTATGGATGGTAGGTCAAAGTTGTGTAATTTTCATTTCTCTAATCAATAGTAATTTAAAACCAGTTTTCATATGACTATAAATAATTTTGTTTATTTTTCCTGAAAACTATATAGTCCTATCATTTGATCATATATGAATTGAGGAATTGCTCTTATTTCTAAGATAAAGTCTTCTTATTTGGCTCTAGAAACTCCTTTTTTTTCTACATCACAACTTCCTTATAAATTATATAACTAACTATTGCCAATTGAGTTTTTATATATATAAAACCAGACATACACTCATTAAATTATCATTAAATGTGATTAAATTTTAACATATTCAAGATCATATGTTTTATTGGATGTGCAGAAAGAAAAAAAGATATCAATGTCTAAAGTAAAGTTTGGCTAGAAAGAAGTGAGATTTGAAATGGACCACTCAGTCACATAAATAAAGGGGAAAAAATATAAACTCTCTACTTTGTCATCATTTACTTTGTTCTGCAACATTGTGGTAGTTATAACCAGTTGTATTAAGAGGTATGAAAACTTTGATTACCTATCATCTATGGTAAGTGACTTGTGTCAAAGGCCTGGTGGTAAAGGGGCAAGGTCTATGAAACCAACTACTTTCTTTCTATCACTAGAGAGTTATCATTCATGGAAATTAGGATAATTAAATAATCAGATATATTATTGTGTCACCCTATGGTAATGGTTCTCCTAATGTTGTACAGAAAGATCTTTCAATAAAACAGAGCAGACATTCTATATACAAAGATTAATTGGGAAGTATATATTCACAAGTCACTTAACCACTCAATCCTTAAGGAAACTATTTCTGAAGCAACAAATTGTAGAGCAAGTACTAATATGTATCAATAGGAATTCTACTTAAAAATAAACTAAATCCAGTTTGTTTGTTTACTTGCTTTAAAGAAGACTGGTAGAATGCATTTTGTGCATAATATAAATATTCACATAAATGTGAAGGGGCAGGTTGATTCTCTGAAAGCCCCCACAACTATAAATCATAACACACTTGAAGGAATTACAAATCAGTCTTTACTGACACAGATGTTTCTTGTGAATAGGGAATGAAATTTTTTGTCCCCAGCAGCTATTAGGAAGCGGCTCCCATAACACCCAGCAGCCACTAGCCAATTGCTCCCATAACATAGTACCGCTTCATGTACTATTGCAAGTAGATGATTCAATCACATGTTAATGAAGGAAAGGATTTATTGTTTAAAAATGTTAAATTTGTTTTTAAAAACTTGGTTTATCTTTTACTGAATCCTAATCCAATGCTTTCTGTTAACATATTCTATACTCCATGTCCATGAAGATTATGCCAGTAAAGATAAAAAAATAGTGAGGGTAGGTAGATGGCACAGCGGATAGAGCACCAGCCCTGAAATCAGGAAGATCTGAGTTCATATCTGGCCTCAGACACTTAACACAGTCCTAGCTGTGTGACCTTGGGCAAGTCACTTAACCCCAGTTGACTCAGCAAGTAAATAAATAAATAAAAATTTAAAAAAAAGATAAAAAATAGTAAACATCCCACCAAAATGAAAATATTATGATCATATGTTATCTAAAAAAATTAAGTTTAGATATTGATTTCTTGGCAATGATTTTTTTTAATTCACAGTATTTTCATTGAAAAAGATAATAGATTGGAACCTTACCTCAAATCCTTTTTATTATCTTTAAACAAATCATTTAAACAATTTGGGCCTCAATTGTCCCACGTAAAAGGAAATTATGTAAAATTTTCTATAAGATAACTTTCAGTGCTAGATCTTCTATGAACCTATATGGCAATCTATATTTCAAAATGTGCATTCATGGAAGATATATTTTTACTAACGAAATCACAGAACCTTGAAGTGTATGTTTTAACATAATAATTGTAATTTTAATAATAATTTAATAGTCATAAAATTATCAGAATTCAAAAGTATATTTTTCAAAGGTCAGATAACAATGCATTATTGTTTTTATAAACCATAATGAAGAAAAGTCAGTTGATTAATGATTATTTCTACCATGCTTAACATATATTAGACTACTTGCCATCTAAGGGAAGAAATGGTGGAAGGGAGGAAAAACTGGAACACAAGGTTTTGCAAGGGCTAATGCTAAAGAAACGTCCATGCATATGTGTTGAAAAATAAAAAGCTTTAATAAAAAAAAATAAATTATTATCCATTTTATTTAGATTGAAAGATCTGTTGAAATACAGTTGGACAAAATAGGTGACAATTATTACTTTAGCTTTCTCTTCATTGGTAGTAAGTTCATCCTTTTCATTTTTGATACTGATAATTTGGTTTTCTTCTTTCCTTTTTCCAATCAAATTAACCAAAGGTTTATCTATTTTGTTGTTTTCTTATAAAATCAAGTATTATTTTTATTTAGTCATTTAGTAGTTTCCTTATTTCAATTTTATTAATTTCTTCTTTAATTTTCAGAATTTCTAATTTGGTATTTAATTGAGAGGTTTATTAATTTGTTCTTTTCCAACCTTTTTAGTTGCACAGACAATATATTGATCTCCATCTCTATTTGTCATGTAAAAATCTTAGAGTTTTATTACACAGTTTTTATTTTATCATGATATGAAAAGGATGCATTTGATATTTCTGCATTTCTGCATTTGATTGTAAGTTTTTTATGCCATGACATCTTGCCAGTTTTTGTGTACGTGCCATGTACTGCTGAAAAGAAGGTATATTCCTTTCTCTCACCGTTCAATTTTCTCTAGATGCCTATGATACCTAAGTTTTCTAAAATTCTATTTACTTCCTTAACTTCTTTCTTATCTATATTGTGGTTAGATTTTTTTTTGAGAGATCTAGGATGATAGTATAGTTTTGTTGTCTCTTTCTTCCTTTAACTCATTTAGCTTCTCCTATGACAATTTGGATGCTATAACACTTCATACATTTTTTTAATGTTTAGTATTGATATGACTTCACTATCTATGATACCCTTTAATAAGATGCAACTTCCTTCCTTTTCTCTTTTAATTTGATCTATTTTTGCTTTTTCTTAGTCTGAGATCAAGATTCTTATTCCTGATTGTTTTACCTAAGGTAAAACATAATATATTCTGCTTCACTCTTTTACCTTTATTCTGTGTACCTCTTGCCTTGAAATGTGTGTTTTTTGTTTTTTGTTTGTTTTTTTTTTGTTTGTTTTTTTTGTTTTTTGTAAATAGCATATTTTAGTATTCTAGCTTTTTATTCAGTCTGCTATCCACTTCACTTTTATGAGAAAATTCATTCCACTCACATTCACAGTTAAGATTACTAGCTATATATTTCCTATCTTATTTTTTCCTCAGTTATGCTTTTCTCTCTTCTTTCATCCTTCCCCTCCCCATAAGTGTTTTGCTACTGATCCCCACCTCCCTCAATCTGCTCTACCTTTTATCATCCCCCTTCCTCTTCTTCTTCTTTCTACTTCTTGCCTCTCTTCAATTAGCTTCCACCCTTTTCCCCTTTCCCCTCCTCTCTATATGGTGAGTCAAATTTCTAAATCTAAGTATGTATGCTATTCCTTCTTACAAGCAAATCAGATGAAATTAAGGTTCAAATAATGTTCATCCTCTTTCCTTCTTTCCTTCTATCATAATAGATCATTTGTACCTCTTCATGTGATGTAATTTATCTTATTTGACCTCGCCTTTACTCTTCTCCCAGCAATCCTAGTAATGCACTTTTTATTTTATTTTATTTTCCTCTTCTACCACCCAAAGAATGATACAATTAAATATGGACATGCACACAAATATATATATATATATATATGTACATACAAATGAACACATATACACCTACACATACATATAAATGTAGTTATATATATATATACATATACATCTATATTTGTAAACATACATATATATTCATAAATATATGTACATATGTACAATGTATTTATTTCTTTTCATTTATTTCCCTGAAGATTTATAATATTTTCCTTCATAAATCCAAGTTTTTCCATGTCTTTCTAAATAAACAGCTCATCATTTCCTACATGACAACAATATCTCAACCCAGAAGTTTTGTTTGTTTGCTGCTACTATTGTTGTTTCCCCATTTTTTTGGCATTCCTTCCATTCTTGGCTACAGAGGTTTTATTTATACAAGAAAAAAATTAATTTTCAATAATCAAAATTATTCATTTTATATTTCAACAATGCTTTTATCTTTTTCTATAGTTTAAAGCCTGATACTATTGAATTGACTTCCTTTACATCTTTTTCACTCTGACTTCTTTGAAGTTTCTGATCTTTTATTCATCTAAATGAACTATGTTTTTTTTTTCTAACTTACTAAGTATTTTTGGTAATTTAATTGGGATTTTATTACATAAAAGGGTTTATTAGGTACAAATTGCCTTTTTATTATTATCATATTGGCTTTACCTATCCATGAACAATAAAATATTTTAATTATTTAGATTTAACTTTATTTGTATAATTTTTTTATATTTATATTCATATAGTCCCTGTGTTTAATTTAGCAAGTATATTGTCAGGTATTTTATGCTTTCTAGTTATATTAAATGATTTAAACTCATATTGAATAATTTGGCTGGCACATAGTAGATTTTTCTTATTTTTCTCTTTTAATTAAATCTATTTTAGCTTTAATTTTGTCTGAGAACATGATTATTAATGGGTATTTTACCTAATAACTACTAGTTATATAATAACCTAAAAACTACTCCTCATCTTTATTTTATAATTGTGTATATCTCTTATTTCCTATTCCTCTTATGTTTTCTTTACTTCTACTTGCTACCTTGAGATCTTATTTTATAACCTGCTCCCTGCCAAGGCCTACTTCCTTCTGCTCTCTCCTCACCCTTTGCCCTTGCTTTCTTATTTTTATCTGACTATAGAAGAGTTTTATACATTTCCAAATATATGTGTTGTTCCCTCTTTATTCCATTTCCACTAATCTAGAAACCCTTCTATAACCACCTTCTTCCATCATCTTATTTGGTTCTGAAATTAGAAGAGTTTTGTAATTTCCTTCTATGTATATCTTTTTCTCTTTAATCCAAATCTGATGTTAGTAAGTTTCCTTCTAAAAGTCCCTCACTTATCCTCTCCCCTTTTCCTATCCCTTTAGTCTATTATGTTTCTGAATTTAAAAGATTTTTATATTTATTTACATATGTTTGTATTGTTCTCTCTTTAGCCCAATACCAATAAGAGTAGAATTGCAGAACTACCAGCCCTCCAGCTTTATCAAGTTTCTTTGTCAGTTCTTCCTCTCAAATCTTATTTGCATAAGATAAACACTCTTTTTACCTTTCAAATGTAGTTTTTTTTTTTTTTTTAAATCATATCATACTCAGCTCTACCAATATTTCTTTTCAACTACCCAATTTTGGGTAGTTGACAATCTTGGACATACAATTATAAAATGCATTTCCATGTATAAAAAAGTAAATATTTTGTTCTTATTAAGCCCTTTGCAATTAGTTTCTGATGTTTACTTTGTACTTCTCTTGGATGTAATATTTAAAATTTTCTATTAAGTTCAGGTCTTATTACAAGAAAATCTCAAAAGCATGGCAATTTATTGAATATCCTTTTGTTGTTATTGTTGTTTAGGATTATGCTTAACATTACTTGGGTATGATATTTTTGGCTAAAATCTCAGTTTTTTTGGTTTTCAATAAAAAGTGTTCCAAGACTTATAGTCTTTTAAGGTAGCCTTTGTCTTGTGAAATTCTAATTATAACTCCATCATATTTGAATTATTTTTCCCTTAATGTTTGTAATTTTTTCTCCTTGACCTGGGGGTTTTGAAATTTAACTATAATTTTTCTATTGGTTTTCCTATAGATCTCTTTCAGGTAATGATTGGTGATTTTTTTTTCTATTTCTACTTTCTCCCTTTGTTCTAACACTTCAAAACAATTTTCTTAAATTAAATTAAATTGTTTATTGCATTATGGTGTCAAGATTACAATACATTATAAGTATAAAAATAATAGTTTAGTACATAATCATCAATAAATAATTATCAGAGTAACCTATCAAATTAGTTTAGTACATAATCATCAATAAATAATTATCAGAGTAACCTATCAAATTAGTACCTAGGTAGTGCAGTAGATATAATGCAGGACCTGGACTCAATCTAATTTGGCCTCAAACATTAGCTTTGTGACACATGATTTAACATTGTTTGCTTTAGTTTCCCCATTGTCAATACAACCCCAAATAGGATCATAAAGAGTTGAATATGACTAAGTGACAGAAAAATAATAGTGAAATCATAAGCAGTCACAATGTCCCTTGAATGAGAATTCTTTTGAATCACTTGTCCTGAGCATAAAAATTCCTACTTATGATATTGATCCTAGAGTCTACTGTCTCAACAATGCTGACACTTGTTAGTCAAATATACCAGTTATCAAGCCGTGTAAATTCAGTTAAGACAAAGAGAGATCAAGTCATCAAAAATCAAGAGAAACTTATGAATGTCTAGGAAATCAATTAAGATATAAATTAAAAAAATAAGACTAATATGCTAAAGATCATGGGTTTAGGAACTCAAGCCCCAAACTCCAGACTATTCTAAGACTCTTAAGCACAGCTAACTGAATAATAACCATAAAATGAGTATAGTAGGACCTTATATTAAATCAAATACTTTTGAGGCTTTTTTAAAACTTTCTACTAAAACTAGAACATTTTAAGTAAAGATCAAACTGATACTATAGGTAAATAATCACATTAAACACAGTTGAAATAGTAGGGTATCTGGAGGCATGAAGGTGGCTCAATAGATAAAATACTGCACCTAGAGTCAAGAAGACTTGAATTCAAATTTGGCCTCAGACACTCTAGTTGTGTGACCCTGGGCAAGTTACTTACCCTTTGTCTAACTTCCTCAAAAGGGAAATGGCAAACCACTCCAATAATTTTGTGAAGAAAACTCTATATGAGTCTGAGTAACTGGATAAAAACAGCAATTAGAACAGTGACAAGATAGCAGTATAGGCAGTTTGTGACACAGATATGATAATGTCAATATAGCTATCAAAGCCTAACTTTTCATTCTCTTAGTTCCCTGTTTTCAGCTAACTATCAGTAGTCAATAAGACTTTCCTGGATTATTCTTTCAGGAGAGTTAAAGTTTCAATATTATGTGCCTGTAAACCTCTCAAAAGCAATGAATCTCTAGTGGAAATATATGAGTAACATGATAGCTGAGAGGAGAGATATTTGGAGAAATGGAAGCTTCAGGTACACTCAAATCCCAAAAAACAAAAAAATAACTTAATGCCTAAGGCCCTTCTTAGGTATATATCCTTGAAAAGTTTGCAGTGTGTTCATTTTGTGAGGATTTCCCTGCTTTATTCTATCACACCATCACAAATCACTAATCTTTAAGATTGTTTAGACATATGGGAATATCCTTTAAAGTTAATCTTTTTTCAAGAGTGGAGCCAAGGAGTTAGAGTTAAGACAAGTACTCACCTGATTTCTCTCTAATTCCTTTCCAAACAAATTTAAAATAATGCCTCAAAACAAATTCTGGAGAGATTGAACAAATAAAAGAACAGGATGAAACAATTTCCAGTCCAATAAAATTTAAAAGATTAGAAGGAAATTCCTATCTCACTGAAGTGAGAGGGGAGAATAGGTTATGTAGTTCATGCCCCAACAAGTCCGTCTCAGGGCAATGAGAAGCATTAGTACACCACAGCTTCCAGTCATGGACAGCAGGGACCTTGATCATAGTACTAAGGTGGAAAAGAGTGCCTGTGGCTATTTGTAAATCAGAACTTAGGCAAGCAACACAGTGAACACAACTTTCCTTAAATTATACCACTTTGGAAATACATACAATTTATAAACTCCCAGAATTACCTCTGAAAAGAGGAGCAGGGGGAAAAAATAAAAATAAAAAAAATAAAAACCCAAAAACTTAATGTTTAGGAAAGTGTACTCTCCATTCCAAAATTTATAGATCTCAATCTAATTCTGAAGATAGCAAGATAAAAAACTTGAAGGCTGAGAAAGTGCCCCTCTCTTTCCAGAAACAGATCCCAAACTTAAAATAAAATTGAAAATGAAGAGATAGGCTGGGAAAATTAGCAAACTACAACAACAACAATAAAGCCTGATTATATAAAGTTTCGATGGTAACAGAGAATATCAAAATATCACAATCTCAAAATAGTTACCTGCAAAGCCTTTTTTAAAAAAATGTGAATTGGCCTCAGGCTCAAGAATAAATCATGAAAGGGCTTTAAAAAAATCAATCAAATAAACAAAACAAAGGGAAAATTAAAAAAATAATAATAAATGAGTTATACAAAAAAAAATCATGGAAAAAGAATCAACAGATTGCTAACAGAACAATAACAATAACAATGAAAGTACTATGAAAACAAAATAAGCCAAATGGTAAAAGAGGCACAAAAATTACAAAAATTCACTGAAGAAAACAACTACTTAAAATGCACAATTGAGCAAAGGAAAAACGTATCAAAAAACAAACTGAAGAAAATATTTGTTTAAATACTAAAATTAGGCAAGTGGAAGCCTATGACTCCATGACAGATTAAAAAATTGTTGGAGTGGAGGGAAAATAAGAGGGAAAGAGAATAGGGAGAAGGGAGAGGAGGAGATGGGGAAGGAGCAGAAGAGGGAGAGGAAGGAGAAAAAAAAGGAATGTGGTATCTTTGTTCATAGGCACAATTTCAGGCAGCATGGTAGCCAATAGAACAATGCAGCTCCTAATAATATGGTAGGCTAATAGAGAAATTCTAGTCCCCTGGAAACAGAGTCCTCATGTCTTCAACTTACATAATGCCATCTTAAGTGACCCAGATATATGTCAAATCTCTATTATATAAGGAAAAAATGTCCTATAGAACTCCAAAATCAGGAGGTAGTGGGTTCTTTTTTTACAATTCATTATAAGTCTTTAAGCAAAGATTTATACTATTTGTTAGGGCTGTTGCAGTGAGAATATTTATTGTGGTGATCACTGAATATCCATTAGGAAATCTTATCAACTCTTTTTTTTTCCCTGAGGCAATTGGGGTTGTGACTTGCCCAGGGTTACACAGCCAGGAAATGTTAAGTGTCTGAGGCCAGATTTAAACTCAGGTTCTCCTGACTTCAGGGCTGGTGCTCTATCCACTACATAAACTAGCTGCCTCCTATCTACTCTTAACCTTCACATCTTAGATATGTTCCTTTCTCTCCACTCTCATCATCTCTAGTTTGGACTACAACTTATTCAACCATTCCCCAATTGATGAGCATCTACTCAGTTTATGAGGAACATATTATATTATTATTATCCTGAAGTATTTTGTATAGAGCTTAAAATTTTCAATGTAAACAATAGCTTTTATGTAACCTTCTTATATGTGCATAATTAAGTAGAAAATTTTAACTTTTACAAGGTGACCTAGGAAACTCTTGTTTTCCAAGTTAGACTATATATTAATTTGAAAATAAAAATAAAGTTGTGCCCGTGATTCCTTTTAACATAAACCTTACAGTTTTGCATGGATTGTAGAGAGAGAGATTCTCTCTAGAAGAAGATGAAAAAAAAATGTTAGAAAACCCATTGGGGGGGAGGAGTGAAGATGGCAAAGAAGAAACAAATCTTTTTTCTGAGCTCTTGCCATGAACTTTAGACTAATTACCAAACGCAGCTTCTGATTTAGTTCTGGACTGGTAGAACCCATAAATATTAGGAGTGTAACAAATTACCAGCAGAAGATAATTTTAAAGATCACCAGAAAAGGTCTGTTTCAATTATGCACAGAGGGAGGAGGGCCAAGCACAAGCAGGCTGAGCACAGACAAGGAATACAGGCAGAGAAGACATGGGGCAGTGCGGCCAGCAGGCCAGAGAATCTACAATAAGGAATCCACAACAGTGTTGGCTACTTTGCCCTGGCTGCAAGCTAGTAGATCAGCAGAGAAGTGATAAAACATCCAACACAAATGGTGAACCCCAAATGCCAAAATGTTATGAGATCTGGAAACATCCAACCAGTACCGGAAGTCAGTCAGCACTGACTCAGTGCAGCTGCTACTGATGCTTGTAGAAGAACCTTAAAAAAATCTCTCTTGCTTTAAGAGCAGATCTCAACTTTAAAAAAAAGAGCCAAAAAGCCAAAAGAACTCTGACCAGACATAGTTTTACGAGGAAAGAGAAGCACAGATTTCAAACTCTGAAGTCATTAAAAGGAGACCATCTTTAGATGAAGCCCCAAAGGGTAAGATAAATTGGTTCCTATCTCAGAAGGGTCTCTTGGAAAAAAGTTTAAAAAATGATCATAAAAGAGGGCCAAAATAAAAATGGGAAAAGCAAAAAACAAAAACAAAAACAAAAACAAAAACAAAACAAACAAAAAAAAAAAAACCATGAGAACTTTGCAAGAGGGTTTGGAAAAAAAAATCATCTGAAGAAAAATCTATACGAAATAGATTTAGTGAAATGGAAGAAGCGTATAATAGCTTACAAAATAGATTTGACTATTGGAAAATGGAAATGGAAAAAGAGAATAATTCACTGAAAAAAAAAGACCATGCGAAATGGAAAAAAAAAATCACAGAACAAAACAGCACATCAAAAAATTCAATCGACCAAGTACAAAAAGAACTAAAAAAGGTAAATGAAGAAAATAATTCATTAAAAATCAGAACTGAACAAATGAAAATGAATGACTCAGTGAGACATAAGGAATTAGTCAAGCAAAACCAAAAAAAAAAAAAAAAGAAAAGAAAAAAAAAGTGTGAAATAACATACTTGGGAAAACAACTGACCTGGAAAATAGATCTAGGAGAGACAATCTAAAGATTATTGGACTTCCTTAAAACCATGATGAACAAAAGAATCTAAGCACTATCTTATAGAAAATCATCAAAGAGAATTGCCACAATGTTTTAGAATCAGAAGGTAAAATAACCATAGAAAGAATTTACCAAGCACCTCCTGAAAGAGACCTCTATATGAAAGCTCCAAGAAATACTGTAGCTAAATTTCAGAACTATCAGACCAATGAAAAAAAAAATATTACAACAGCCAGAAAGAAACAATTCAAATACTGAGGAGTTACAATAAGGACCCAGGACCTTGCATCTTCCACCTTAAAGGATCTAAAGGCCTGGAATCTGATATTCCAAAGGGCAAAGGAACCTGGAATGCAGCCAAAAATAAACTACCCTGCTAAACTAAGCATTTTCTTTCAGGGAAGAAGATGGACATTCAAAGAAACAGGTGAATTTAATTTATTTCTAATAAAAAGACCAGAGGTGAACAAAAAAAAAAAATTGGTCTCCAAATATAGAACTAAAGAGAAACATAAAATGGTAAAAAGAAAAAAAAACTCTTGAGAACTATAACTCTGTTATAGGTATACATAGAGAGTGCATGTATAATTTGATATTACTGTTTTAAAGTATTTAAAAATAAAAAAGAAACTAGAGTTTAAAAGGGCATTGTACTAAAAAAAAAAGGAAAAGTGGAGGTAAAATGAGGAAAATTTCATCTCATGAAAAGGCAAAGAAAACTTAATGTAATTGAGATAAAGAAGGGAGGGGGATGAATATTGCATGAATCTTTCATCAGATTTGGCTCAAAGAGAAAATATTAAACATATTTGGTTTCACAGAGAAACTTCTTTCATGTTATAGGGAAGTTGCTGGGGAAAAGGAAAAGGAAATAGGTAGGCTAATAAAAGGTAAAAGAGAAATTGGAGGGGAAAGATATAAAAAGGGGGAGAGATTATAAAGAGGGAAAGCCCCTTGAGGCAAGTAGAGCTCATAAGCAAAATACTGAGGAAGAGGGAAAGGGGAAAGGAAAGAGAAAAAAACATAATTAGGGGTAAATAAGGTGGCAGAAAATACAGAATTAATTGTTTTAACAGGGAATGTGAATTGGGTGAACTCATCCACAAAACAGAAGCAGATAGCAGACTGGATTAAAAGCCAGAATCCTACAAAATGCTGTTTATGAGAAACATCTGAAGCAGAGTGATACATACAGAGTAAAGGTAAAAAAAGGTTGTAGCAGAATCTATTATGCTTCAGGTGAAGTTAAAAAAAAAAAAAAAAAAAAAAAAAAGCTAAGGTAGCCATCCTGATCTCAGATCAACCAAAAGCAAAAATTGATATAATTAAAAGAGATAAGGAAGGAAACTATATCTTGCTAAAGGGAACCATAGATAATGAAGCAATATTAATACTAAATATATATGCACCAAGTGGCATAGCATGGAAATTTTTGAAGAAGTTAAGAGAGTTGCGTCTGAGGGAAGGTCTCAGGAGCTTACAGAGAATGCTGTCTGCAGTTCGCCATCTTGGCTCCGCCCAGAAGTTAAGAAAGTTGCAAGATGAAATAAATAGCTATAATAACTATAATAGTGGGGAGCAACATTGCTCTCTCAGAACTAGATAATTCAAATGGAGGTAAATGGAATATTAGAAAAGTTAGATATGATAGATCTTTGGAGAATATTGAATGGAGACAATGAGTACAATTTTTTCTCAGCTGTTCATGAAAGCTATATAAAAATTGCCCATATATTAGGGCATAAAAACCTCAAAATCCAATGCAGAAAGGCAGCAATAATAAATGCATTTTTTTGAGATCACGATGCAATAAAAACTTTGTTCAATAAAAGCCACGGGAATACAGACCAAAAATCAATTGGAAACTAAATAATCTCATCCTAAAGAATGTATGGGTGAAACAGCAAATCACAGAAACAATAAATAATTTCATCCAAGAGAATGACAATAATGAGACAACATCAAAATTTGTGGGATGCAGCCAAAGCAGTAATAAGGGGAAATTATATATCTCTAGATGCTTACTTGGATAAAATAGAGAAAGAGAAGATTAATGAGTTGGGCTTGCAACCAAAAAAGCTAGGGGAAAAAAAATAAAACCCCTCCAATCAAATACCAAACTTGAAATTCTAAAAATAAAAGGGGAAATTAATAAAATGAAAATTAAAAACTATTGAATAAATAAATAAAACTGAGAGTTGGTTTTATGAAATAAAAAAACAACAAAATATGTAAATCTTTAGTTAATTTGATTAGGAAAAGGAAAGAAGAAAATCAAATTAACTAAAGATTTACATATTTTGTTGTTTTTTTATTTCATAAAAACAAAACTAGAGCTATAATTAGAAGTTATTTTGCCTAACTTTATGTCAATAAATTTGATAACCTAAGTGAAATGGAAGAATATCTACAAAAATATAGCTTTCCCAGATTAACTGAAGGGGAAATAAATTACTTATGTAGTCCCATTTTAGAAAAAGAAATAGAACAAGTCCATCTCCAGGGCCAGATGGATTTACATTTAGATTCTACCAAACATTTAAAGAACAATTAACTACAATACTATACAAACCATTTGAAAAAATAGGGAAAGAAGAACTCTTGCCAAATTCCTTTTATGACAAAGACATGGTGCTAATAACTGAACCAGGTAGGATGCAAACAGAGAAAGAAAATTATAGACCATTTTCCCTAATGAATATTGATGCAAAAATTGAAAACAAAATATTAGCAAAAAGATTACAGAAAATCATCCCCGGAATGATACACCATGACCAAGTAGGATTTATACCAGAGATGTAGGCTTGGCTCTATATTAGGAAAATTATTAGTATAATTGACTATATTATTAACCAAACTAACAAAAAACATATAATCTCAATAGTTGCAAAAAACAAATAAATAAATAAATAAATAAAATCCAACACAAATTCTTGTAAAAGTACTGAGTATAAGAATAAATGGACTTTTCCTTAAATAAACAGTAGCATCTACTGAAAACCATCAGCAAGCATCATATGTAATGGGGACAAACTAGAACCATTCCCAATAAGATCAGGAGTGAAACAAGGCTACCCACTGTCACCATTACTATTTAATGCTGTATTAGAAATATTAGCTTTGGCAATAAGAGAAGAAAAAGAGATTAAATGAATTAGAATAGGTAATGAGGAAATCAAATTATTTTCCTTTGCAGATGTACATAGAGAACACTTTAGAATCTACTAAAAAAACTGTTAGAAATAATCCACACCTTTAGCAAAGTTGCAGGATACAAAATAAATCCACATAAATCATCAGCATTTTATACATCACCAACAAAGTCCAACAGCAAGAGATACAAAGAGGAATTCCATTTAAAATAACCATTTTTAATATAAAATATGTGGCAATCTATCTCCCAAGGGGAAGTCAGGAACTATATGAACACAACTACACAACACTTTCCACACAAATAAACTCACATCTAAACAACTGGAAAAATATCAGATGATCTTGGATAGGTCAAGCGAATATAATAAAAATGACAATACTGACAAAATTAATCTATTTATTTGGTGTTATACAAATCAAACTCCCAAGAAATAATTTTATAGACCTGGAAAAAATAATAACAAATTTCTTCTGGAAGAACAAAAGGTGAAGAATTTCAAGAAAATTAATGAAAAAAAATGCAAATGAAGGTGTCTTACCTGTAACAGATCTAAAAATATATTATAAATCAGTGATCATCAAAACCATTTGGTATGGAATAAGAAATCAAATAGTCAATCAGGGGAATAGATTAAGTTCACAGGAAAAAATAGTCAAAGACTATAGTAATCTAATGTTTGACAAATCCCAAAATCCCAGCTTTGGGGATAAGAATTCACTATTTGACAAAAACTGCTGGGAAAGCTGGGCAGCTAGGTGGCACAGTGGATAGAGCACCAGCCCTGAAGTCAGGAGGACCTGAGTATAAATCTGATCCCAGAAACTTAACATTCCCTAGCTGTATGACCCTGGGCAAGTCATTTCACCTCAATTGCCTCAGGGGAAAAAAAAAACAATTGCTGGGATAATTGGAAACTAGTATGGCAGAATTGACCCATACTTAACACCATGTAACAAGGTAAGTTTGAAATGGGTAGAATTATATCATAAAAGATATCATAAGATTTATATCATAAAATAATTAAAAGAAAATAGAATAGCCTGTCTCAGATCTGAGGTAATTGGACTTAAGTGACTTGCCCAGTGTCACACAAATTGGAATTAGAGTCTAGTAGGCCAGATTTGCACTCAGGTCCTCCTTAGCTCAGAGCTGTTACTCTATCCACTCTGCAATCTAGCTGTCCCTCCGGATCATTACTGATGACAAGATAGATAATTTTGACTATATTAAATTTTTCTACACACAAAACTAATGAAGACAAGATTACAAGGGAAGCAAGAAAATGGGAAAACATTTTTACATTCAAGGGTTCTGAAGGCCTCATTTCTAAAATATATAAAGAATTGACCCAAATTTATATGAATTCAAGCCATTATCCAATTAATAAATGGTCAAAGGATATGAATAGACAATTTTCAGATGAAGAAATTGAAACCATTTCCAATCAAATGAAAAGTGCTTTAAAGCATTATTGATCAGAGAAATGCAAATTAAGACAACTCTGAGATAACACTACACACCTGTCAGATTGGCTAAGATGACAGGAAAAGATAATGATGAATGTTAGAGGGGATGTGGGAAATCTGGGACACTGATACATTGTTGGTGGAACTGTGAAGGGATCCAACCATTCTGGAGAGCAATTTGGGACTATGTTCAAAAAGTTATCAGATTATGCATACCCTTTGACCCAGAAGTGTTTCTACTGGGCTTATATCCCGAAGAGATCTTAACTGAGGGAAAGGGCCCCATATGTGCAAAAATGTTTATGGCAGCCCTTTTTGTAATGGCAAGAAACTGGAAACTGAGAGGATGCCCATCAGCTGGAGAAGGGTTGAATATGTTATGATATATGAATGCTATGGAATATTATTGTTCTATAAGAAACAATAAGCAGGAAGATTTTTAGAGAGTCCTGGAGTAACTTACATGAACTGATTATAAGTGAAATGAGCAGAATCAAGAGATCATTGTACAAAGCAACAGCAATATTATAAGATGATCAATGTTGATGTATGTGTCTCTCTTCAACAATAAGATGATTCAGACCAATTCCAATGGTATTGTTATCTACAAGTTATCTACACCTAGAGAGAGAACTTTTGGAATTAAGTATGATTCACAGCATAGCATTCTAATTCTTTTTGTTGTTGTTTCCTTGCATTTTATTTTCTTCATTGTTTTCTTTTCTGGTTTGATTCATTTTTTTTCTGGTACAGCAAGACAATTATATAAATATGTATGCATATGCTTTATTTAACATATATTTCTACCATGTTTAACCTATATTGGACTACTTGCCATCTAGGGGAATGGGGTGGGAGAAGAGAGGGGAAGGAAAGGGGGAAAGTAGAACACAAGGTTTTGCAAGGGCTAATGAATTATCTGTGGTTAGGTTTTGAAAAATAAAAAGCTTTAATTAAAAAAAGAAAGAAAGAAAGAAAACTCATTGGGATCTAAACATTCACACCCATTCTATAGATAAATGTCATGTTTTTCAAAACCATAAGATATCGATCATGGGGGGTGGAGCCAAGATGGCAGAGTGAAAAGGTGACTCTCTGCATCCTCCTCCGATCTTTTCTCAAATCAACAATAAAATAAGCCTCTGAACGATCTTTAAGTCAGTGAACTCAGAAATATTTGGACACTGCTTGCTGATATCTCTGAAGAACTTCACATCAGGTTTGTCTAACTCGGACCAAGAAATAAACAGAGGACTCCTGTGTAGGCCAGAAGTGAGGGTGGGACTCAGCTCAGCTCATTGTGGCAGAAATTCCAAACTCCAAACTCCAATTTCAAAACACCTGTAGTTTATCTGAGGCACTCGGGACACTCGGCACTGATTGGGGGCAGGTGTTCTGGCAGACTTGCCTTGTTTAAGGAGTAATTCGGACTTAGTCCTAGCCCGCACCGGCCCAGCACCTTAAGTTAATTCGATGAAGTGCTCCAGGGCAAAGATCTTCAGCCGCCGTTTCAGCCTCCGTTTTTTTTCCCTACCTTAAAGAGATATCCATGCTGTCTAAAAAAAAAAAAAAAATGAAGAAGCAAAAGAGAGCTCTCATCATAGAAAGCTTTTATAGAGAAAAAGAAGGGATGATCCCAGATCCTGAGGTTCCTTTAGACAAAATTCCAGAAGAAGTTATTAAGGACCATCACTGGTCACTTTTTCAAAAGGCCTTTCTGGAAGATTGCATAAAGAACCTCAAAAGAGAGCTGGAGAATAAATGGGAAAATAAACTGAAATCAGTGCAAGAAGGATATGATGCCCTGCAAAAGAGATATGAAAAAGACACCAATTTATTGAAAAATA